>JAUZNK010016373.1:0-21995 GCA_035046665.1 Euphysa ruthae | reverse complement strand
ATACATATACATATACATATACAATCTGTTGATTTCAACAGCAACATTTTGTGGCAGTTTTAAAATAACAAACGTAAAACCTTAATTTTAAAAAAGGATGTAAAACAGATGCTAAGAATTATTAGGCCAATATCCCTTCTACCTTTAATTTCAAAAGTTATTGAAAAAGTAGTCCATGATCAGACATGGTCAGACAAGCACTTTTCTTACGCAACATTTTATATAAATATCAATCAGGATTCCGCATGAAAAATTCTACATCACCCGCTTTATCATAAATCAATAATAAAATCCTAAAGAACTTTGAATCAGGAATTTTAACAGGAATGATACTTATAAATTTACAAAAAGCGTTTGACACAATCGACCGGAAAATGCTTTATGATAAAAGGATATTTGTAAAATTTAACACAGATACTATTACTTGGTTTAAGTCTTATTTAACTGATAGAGCATTCAAAATAAATATAAGTGAGGTGTGTTCTATCTTGCTAAGTTGTCCTGCGATGTTCCAGAAGGTTCCACTCTAGAACTTTTTTTTTTTTTTCTATACATAAATGATATGCCAGAAGCAGTTGATAGTGATTTATATTTGAATGCTGACGATTCATGACTTGTATTTCAACATAGTAATGCGAAGGAAATAGAAAGACTGTTAAATAAGGACTTTTCCATTATCTGTGACTGGTTTGTTGATAATAAATTAAGCATTCATTTTGGTGAAGACAAAGTTAAAACTATACTTTTTGTAAGTAGATACAAACTGAAGAAAACTGACACATTTTTTACATCAATTATCATGGTATTAAGATTAAGCAACATACCAAGATTAGATATCTTGGATGTATTTTTGATGAAATAAATAAATCTGTGACACTTCATGTAATTTCGAAGGTTTTTATGTAATTCATTAATTCAGCCTCATTTTGACTACTTTTCATGGTGTACAAATATTCATTAAGTTTTAAAAATTGGCTTAATGTAAACGACAGATTTGAACAATGCATAAGTGCAAATGCCTTTAAGTTCTTTAATAGAAATTCCCCTGTCTGAGGTTTTCAAAACTAGTGTAAATAATAGTTTAAGAACAAGGAATTCCTACCAAAAACTTGATCAGCCTTTTTCAGAAAAACTAACTAATACGATGCTAATTATTAAATATTAATACATACCAACATGTTAAGAAACATTACCTTGCAAAATTTAAACAGAAATACGATTCTGGTTTAACTAGATAGAAATTAAATACGGCATATCTTATTATTTATATTAAATAAGTATATTATATATTTGAACATATATATATTTAGAATTTAAAGCAAATTTTTGAACTTTTCTACCATAAGATCTTGTTTTTAATGATATGCTTTTTTGTGATTTTTTTGAAGATTTTTTTAAGGTGTATTTTCCAAGATGATCCATATATTGTTTTCTTGGATTCGATTGCTGTATTCTGATTTAAAGAAAATTAATCTCTGAAGTGATTTGTTTTTAGCATCATCAGCATTATTTGTAACATACATAACGCAAGGAATTATTTATTTAGTGAGTTGTTTTTATTACCTTTACGCTTTCTTACTTACTTACTTGACTTATATTTTAGTCTTACCATTCAAACTAATTTCAAGCTTTAAATTTGCTATGCTCTTACTTTGTGTGCTTTAATTTTTTTTCTTTGTATTGTGTTTCTGAAAATTCATTTTAAACCTAAAAAAAGATACCCTGGGAAATTTTTTGCCTACGTGAAAAAGTTGTGTTTGAATAATTTTGTGTGTCATTAAATATAAATAATTTCTGATCATTTTTTCAAGTTTGAAATTATGAAAATTTTATCAATACTTTGACCCAGGGTTCAAAATGGGATATTTAGACCAAATAAAGACATTTTATTTATTGATTAAGCTTATTTGCTTATTATATTCTTACGTCAGTAACACTTTTTTTTATTAACCATTTATTTAGTAACTATTTATTTAGTTCTTTTAGTCATAAGGATGGAAACGTGGCAATTTTAGATTTTGGGGGAGAAAGTTATTGCTATTTTTTTTAAGTTGAAGGACTGATGTAAATTTAAATCATTTAATTGCGTTTTAAAGCTGCGACTTTGAATACAAGATTCAGGTCATTTTTTGTCAAATTTTGTTTTTTGGTTCTGAACTGAAAATCAACTTTTTCTGGAATTTTTTGACAAATATGGCCTTCTGCTGGAAATTTTTTGGTTTCCTGGTCCAGGCCCTGAAACATATAAAATTTAATATAAAAAGTTATATTTTTTTTATTTTTTTTGACAATTTATATTCTTGGGGTTCCATTCCCTGAAACATGTCTAATCTAATCCAAAAATAAGTTATTTTTTCTCTAGAAATCAACTTCTAATTCTTCTTGATATTAGAAAGTATGTTTTTCTATTGCTCTTGCATGCTAAACATATTTGAAAATTTATCTGGAAGCCAAACTCTGATTTAAATTTAGTCCAAAAAATTTATGTTTCAATTTTGTTGAAATTTGTCAAGTTTGAAAGTGTCCAAATATTTCCAAATATATGCTATTTTATGTTTTTAATTTAATTGGACTGATTCTGGTTTTAAAATTACATTTTTCGATTTTCCTCTTGAAAAAATATTTTCTTTTAAAATTTTTGTCCAGTGTACCTTAATCGCAAGGTGTTTTTTTTTTAGCAAAAAATTTTAGTAAATATTATCTTACTTGAAATATATAATTTGCTTTTTTATTAAAGATTGGATGAAGGCATAGGGTATCCCTCTGATTCATATTTTTTGACAATATTCTTGTTTTTGATCCTTTGGTAATGCTGAAATAAATATTTTTTTCTGGAATTTATAATATTAGATTTTAAGAGCCGTAGATTTTGATTAATTTTTCTTTTATTTTCCTGAGACCATTAGTTGCTTAAGTTAGTTTTTCTTAAGATTTAAGATTCAAATTTAATCAAAGTTTTGTATTTTTGTCTGAAAGTGTTATTTGGGTGATAATTAAGGTACGAGTTCTTCGTGGTAGTCATGAGATTATAGGTCCATCACCATGCAAAACACGATCTCAAAGAAGTATAAAAAGTAGTGAAAAGGCCAAAGATATTCCAAAAGAAAACCATGTAAGTTATCTTAGTTACAGATAATTATGCATAATTATGCAGATTTTTTTTTACTTGACCATTCATTCAACTTGGACTATCGTGAAACATTATTGACTCAAAATAATTCAACTTACAGTGTTATAAATTGTAACTCTTGTACACAACTATCTATTTATAAAAAATAGCTTCTTTGAAATTTCTCATGTTCTAAATTTAATTTGTGCTAGTTACATCTAATTTGTTTGAGGGAAGATTACTTTAACATATTTCTCCATATTTTTACAAATTTGGAAAAAAAATGATTTTCCAACTAACAGACGTTAATGACTCGCTTCCTGGCCAAATTTACGTCTACACAAATTTTTCCTAATAATGAAATGTTTTGATTTAATTTATGTGTGTATATATATATATATATATATATTATATATATTATGATTTCAATAAGGGATTTCATTAAAATGTTATTTTCAATGTAGATCACCTTCAATTGGTGAATTTATTCTAAACCCTACAGGTAAAAAAATATTTAAATCAATTAAATTAACCTACTGGTGCCATTGTTTTAGTGTATTGAATAACCCAAATGTATGTCATTTATAATTTATAAAAACATTGTTGATTTAGGTGGGATGTCTTGATGAGAAACGTTTATTAGAAGCATACACTGAAGCCCTCGAGGAATTCATGGTGAAAAGGTATTTTAATTAGGTTTAATAACAATAAGAACTAATAATAATGAACTCCTGTAATGCTTTTACTAAATGTATATATAAAGAGATATGTTTATCAATGTTATATCAGATTATGTTTACATCAGATAGGATCAGCATTTTGCTGAGTAGGCTTATACTCCAGAGAAATTATGTTTGTGGCCGCTGAGTTTTGTGTAGAGCTGATGTACATTACTCCATTTTCTCGTTCGTGTGTTTGTATATTTCAATACCAAAAATTCTTCTTTATAATAAATATAATAACTATTTCCTCCTCTTAAGGTATTTTTATTTTGTTTTGGTAAATCATATTTTTTTACTAGAATGATTTTACTTAATAAAATAAAGTCTAGCAGAATAAAATCCTTCCTGATGATATTAAAAACAGTGCAAGTGTTCCCATTTTTAAACAGAAGATAAAACTCTGGAAAGAGAGATGCACATGCTCTTGTTGTAGATAGTTCGTTGCAGTTACGAAATTGTCTTGCCTCCATGTTTTATTTTGTTTATTATATTTTTTTGAATTACTATTTTATATAAAAAACAAAGCAAAACAAAAATTGTTAGTATATATTAGTCTTGATTTTGTCATAATTTTTTTTTGTTGTATTTCGTATAATACGATTTAACTCACGTTAAATATAACATTGAATTAAATTGAGCATTGTTCATAAACCCTGTATAAAATATAGTTGTATATAGCAGTGTAGACCACAGTTTCGAAAAAAAAACTAGTCATAGATCTTAAATCTTAGCGTACATTATTTAGAGTTTAGCTTCCCTATATTTTTGCATATTCTAATGGCTATAAAAACTAGGTTAGTCAATGCTTGCTTTACTTTTGTTTAGGTCAAGTCATCTACAACCTATATTATTCACCGAACTCATTCAAAGATTTCCGGTTAGTTTCAAAATCAAAATTTAAATTTGAAGACTTTACTGAAGCAGAATTTTCTTAATGTTATCTTTAAAATTGCTACACACCATACCTCAAAACAAAAATATTGTGATTTTTGTTAGTTATGCCAACTACGTCTAATATGTCTTCACAAATAAATTTACAGATTGGATGTCTACTTTCTGACTGGTATATATTTGACTAAATTTTTTTCCAGGTAAATACTATACATAAAGATTCTCACTCTAATCTGGGGTAATTATTTTTGCCTTAGTTTCAGGGCAAATATCAGAAGTTGCATTTATTAATATTTCTAGGATATGTCACCCCTAAACTCATGTTTAGTTCCTAATACACTCCTAATTAGTGGTTTTATTGTGGTAACTATATCGCTATTTTTTCTTTTTTAAACATACACGGTAATATCCATATGTTGAATGTTCAACTCTGCTTTAATTGCAGCGTGTTGGTGATCTATAACTTTAGGTATGTTCTTTATAGGAACTTGGATGGAAGCTAGGCGAGAAGATTCCTAACTATTTAATTAGTGGTTGTAATAACTTTAGAAAAGTGAGTGTCGTTAAATTGATTTTTTTAAAGTTTATTTAATTTTGATCGCCATTAATTGTCTTTTTCACATAAAAGGGAGTAAATGCTATGAATAAAAAAAAGTTGGTCTTCGATGAAAGATACTGAAAATCTATGAATTTTTTTTTTTTTTTAACTTTATTTGAATTAGCAGTCATAATATACTCTTGTATTATTCCTAAATTTTTGAAAACTTTAAAAGCTTTTATATTGATCACTCTTTGTAGTTTTGTTCTATAAGTATGTATATAAGCTTCCAATAGACTATTTTTGGAGCAAATATAAAATGATTTTAAAATACCTTTTCAATGTTTTTATTATATTAAATCAATAGTTTTGGCCGTTTTAGTGTTTAGTTTTAGCCGGAAATTTACTGGAAATACTGAAATGTGTAGTCTTATCAACTGATACTATCAATGGAATATGTAGTCTTATCAAATAGTTCTTTAGTAAATCTCATGGTATTTTTTTCTGTGAGATAAAGAATTGGTTAATAAGTAAAATTTTCCCATTTTAATTTTAAATTGAAACTATATAAATTATTTATGTGTTTGCTTAGGTAAAAGCTTGTGAGATGCTCAGAATGTTACTTTCTAAAAAGGTGAGAGTATTCTTAACAATTCTAATTGGTTCTAAAAGCATTTTTTCTATAGGGCACTCAAACGTCTCCATTCGCATTTCCAATCCCAAATTGTTTCTTATGTTGAAAGATATTATAAGCACTAACACATATTTTTCAATGTGAATGCATTATTTATCGTAGATTCTTAGTTCAATTCTAGCAATTTGTACTGCAGAATGGAAGTGTGTTATTCTTTGCCCTAAACTCTTAAAATATCTTTCATAAAAAAAAAGAAAATAGGTTATATTTTGAAAAAGGTAGAGACTTTCAAATTAAATTTACCCAATTTCGAGCTCTCCTATAAAAACAGAAAATTTACCACCTCTATATTGCCTCATTTAAACGTAGAAGATGATTCTGTTGTTAATTTTTGTTCCAGAATGAAGAATAGTTTGATTGGTTTAAAGAATATCATATAGCTTGTAAATAACTTGATGATTTACTCGTTTTGTGCAAATGTTTAGAAAAATAGATGAGTTTACACTTTACAGGCTCTGATTTGTAATTATGGTAGATATATGTTGAAATACAACAATTGTGCAGCATGTTACTTTTATGCTGAGTTTTTTTTTTATAGACAAATTATTTATTTTTCTGTTATTTTGCTATCAGTGATGGTGTGATAATTTTTTGCTAACTGCACAGTACAATTACAGATGTAATTCTTGTTAAGCTTCATATTTTTTTCATGGATTTGAAAGCATATTTTAGTGATAAGCATTCAACCAACATTAATGGTAAGATGCATGCCATTTCATTTTACACAATGTAATTGAGCTCTTATCAAGAAAATTTCATCAGAAATTTATCTTGATAAATTTAAGTAAGCTTTATTTTTCTTTTATTGTTGTCCAAATGCTCACTTTATATTTGTTTTGTAAACAAATTAAATCATTTTGTTAAAAGTTATCCTATTTTGACAAAAATAAAGCACAAAAAGAAAAAAAATGATTTTTAAGTTTCACTCATTATGCCTTTCTAACTTTTTTCTTGAAGTTTGGAGTTTATAACATAAATTTTATATCACGTCAAAGTTGGATTTATAAAATGACTTTAAACATGCAACTGAAATTTTAGTTTTTCCATATGATCTGGTCATTAAATTCTCAAAAAAATTTTACACAAAGCTGGAAATATTTTTTTTTTAGAAATTTGGAATGAAATTTAGATAAACAAGGCAAAATGTGAACCAATTGTAAATTTTATATCACGTCAAAGTTGGATTTATAAAATGACTTTAAACATGCAACTGAAATTTTAGTTTTTCCATATGATCTGGTCATTAAATTCTCAAAAAAATTTTACACAAAGCTGGAAATATTTTTTTTTTAGAAATTTGGAATGAAATTTAGATAAACAAGGCAAAATGTGAACCAATTGTAAAGTTTAAAAGTTTTCTGTTTTATAATTTTTTTAAAAACTTGAATTGAGGCAATTATGGTCAATTTCAAACTTATCTGAGATCTGCTCATCCTTTCAGTTGATATTTTTTAGATCAAAGGAAGAAGCTGTATTTCAATTAACCTAATTTTTATCAGTGACTTAATTTTTGGCAAAACTGACACCAAAAATCTACATTTTTTGGAGATCAGTTTTTTAGTATCCAATAATTAGGCTCATGGTAATAAGATATATCTGTCTTATTACCATGAGCCTAATTATTGATTAATTGTCCAATTATTATTAATTTTGATATTTACCTGGAATGAGTGCCTGTTTTGTACCCATAACAGCTCATGATGTATCAAGTTCCCAAAATATGGTTGCATTTCTTGTAAAGATTTAGATTTAGTGTTCTTATTTGAGTTCAGTGGATATATTGGTTAAAGCTACACGAGGCCATAATTAGCTTCAGACGGATATAACCGTTGCTGTAGTGAAATTCTACAGGTTTGTTTAGAGGAGTTGCACTTTGATAATTTTTTTTATTTTTTATTATTTTTATTATTATTTTTATTATTATTTAATAAACTTAAAAAAACTTGCAATATATCTTGATTTGTCAACTGAGTCATTTTTACAATAATTTAAAAACATTTCATTCTTATTTAACTTTGTCGTTTAAAAAAGGTCTCAATTATTACTCAACTCCTATATTCATCCCCGGTATAACTATCATGTTATCCATAGAAGAATCAATTTGTAATCTTTCTAAAGATGAATTCACCGGAACACTTTTACTCAACTTATCAAAATATTTGGCAAATATTCTTTCAACTAATACAAAATCATCTACTTACCATTGTAAAATTTCAAAAGAATTTTCTAACTACGTGCAAAATATTAAGATCGAACACGACGAATGTATGATCTCATACAATGTCACTTCACTCTACACTAACGTGAACACAGCGAATTTATTGTCTCACACTATGTCATCTCACTCTACACTAATGTGAACACAACGAATTTATGGTCTCACATGATGCCACTTCACTCTACACTAATGTGAACACGGCAGATGTATGGTCTCATACGATTTCACCTCACACTACACTAATGTGGACACGATGAATGTTTGGTGTCATACAATGTCACCTTGCTCTACACTAACGTGAACACGAAGAATGTATGGTTTCATACAATACCACCTGCTCTACACTAATGTGATCACGACGAATTTATGATCTCAAATGATGTCACCTCACTCTGTACACTAATGTGAACACGATGAATGTATGGTGTCATACAATGTCACCTCACTCTATACACTAATGTGAACACGATGAATGTATGGTGTCATACAATGTCACCTCACTCTGTACACTAATGTGAACACGATGAATGTATGGTGTAATACAATGTCACCTCACCCCATTGTGTTTTTTAAATTTCAAAATTAAATTTTTTAGAAAAAAAATTTTTTTTTTTTTTTTTTTTTTTTTTTTGAAATTTAAGACCACTTTTCTAATAATGAACCCAAATATACTCTTATTTTATGCTGACCTTTCATTGAGTTTTTAAAGTTTTCATTTTAAAATCGTTAAAAGTATGGGAATTATTCAAAAATTTATTTCTGAAAAAATATATTTCCTATTAAATATTCATCATAAATTTCATTACCGTTTTTGGTGAATAAATTTAAGCACTTTGCTTGTTTTCGTAAATTTTGTGGGAATTCATGACAAATGGCTTTAAAAAAATATCGTTTTTCAACAATTTTCCCAAACTTGGTAAATTTAGGCCTAAAACATAAATTCTCTGAAGGTTTTTCATTAATTTTTTTTGAAGAGGTCAAGCAACCATGGAACCCATGTTTTGTTTTGGGTCACCTGGAAACCTATGGCCAAAGGCATACAAAAAAATCTGCATTTTTTTTTTTTTTTTTGAATGTTGAAATTTTTTGAAAATTTTTAAAATATTGTATTAATGATGAGGGCATTTCGGAAAAAATTTGGCATTTATTGTTGGTGTCAGTTTTTGAATTATGATTTTTGTAAAATTATGCTATATTTCTTTACCTCTTTAAATTATCTGTTTTAAATTTTGGTTTTAGGTTGTAGACATGGAAATTAATCTGCAATCTTTGAAAGAACCACTTCTAAATAATATTGCTAAGGTAAAGAAATCACTCATTACGGTTTTATTATTATTTTTTATTCCAGCTTGAAGTTAAACAACAATTAAGAGGTAACTTTGAGTGGCATAGCCAACTATTGAATTTTTGTTTTTTTTTTAAACTTAAGCGTGTTTGCTAGATACATACTAGGTTTTTAAAATTTTCTCAAAATTTACTCTGTTGAGATTTTGCGCCAAGCTAGCTAACTGTCATAAATTTCCTATTTTTCAATTAAAAATAATTTTTTTTTTGTGAAATTTTAAAGTATATCCAAGCTCTTTAATTTTTTTGTGGTAGAAATTTTGCTCTTTTTTTCTTTGTTTTTATTCTTTTTGTTATTTTAGAACAAGTCCTTTCAAATTGCCTTCAAATAATATATAATAGGGCTCGAACTGAAGGCTTAGCGCATTTAAAGCGTATGACCTACCTCTGAACTACATGCCGATATATGTGCATGATATATATATATATGTGTGTATGTATCCATTTAAATTATTCTTTGCGTCCTTAATCAAGCATTTCCATTTTAAAACTATAGCTGTACTTAAACTACGCTTGTAATTAATAGTCATCATATCCATTTAAGAAAAATCTCAGCATTTTCTTAAAATTTTCAATTTTCAGAAATCTCTGAAATGTTTTAATTGATTTATATTAGATTTACACTTTTATTTCATATTTTGAATAATGTGCATTCCTGTTTTAAAACCAAAAGTTTTCCATATTGTCATCCATTCCGCAAAATCAAAGCGGAAACCATTTTGGGTACACAGTTTTAAACTATATATTAAATAAATTTGTCTGGGCTTACTCCTTTTTTTGGACTTCACTACACTTAAATGATAAACATTTAAGGCTTTCTTTGCCGCTTAAAATATTTGCAGAGCTTGTTTACGACAGGTTTTCACCTACTTATATTTTTACAGAAATATTTAATATATTAATACTTTAACATGACAAGCATTGTTTCAGGACAAATCCTTTGATTTTCATAGCAGTTTGACTTCCAGAATTTTATATTTTCAGGCTTATATCAAAAAAAAATTATGATTTTTTCTTTTAGGTGTTTTCTGATTCAAAAGATGAGAGCTGTACATTAAAAGCAAGGCAACTACAAGACATTTTACATCTATCTGACATATATACAAAATCTCTTTCAAAACATCCAAAGGTCAGTTTCTCTATGTTATGTGTATGCTATTTTATCAATTTGCTCACCTAAATTAAAATTAAATTAATTTAAATTAATTTTATTTGTGTAAAGAATATATGAAAGTTTAATCGCTTAGAGGACCATTAGAGAACATAATTTTGGTATCCTCTAGTCGTGCATCCAGATTAATAAAAAATTGTTAGTGGATCACACCATAGGAAAAGTTTGATATAAAGTCAATTATTATTTTGGATCAGTTACGTTGAGGTGGAAGAATGACATAAATAATACATGGTATTACGGAAACAAAATAAACAACCTATGTGTTAGGGGTGCTAGAATATACATTCATGAAGAAAAAACTCACGAATTACTTATCAAGTACAATATTGTAACGTTTCGATATAACGATATATTGAATTGTGAGAGCATGACGTCAATATTCTCAAGTGACGCATGCTTAATTCAGGGAAATCTGTTTTAGTATTCAGCCAAACTATATAATTCTTTTTAAAGTACATGGTTTTTGAGGATCAATGATGTCATATTTTTATATGTTCCTAATACCAGCACATAACTATCTACTGCATCATTAGAAAAAAAATTTCAGGTTTTTAACAATTTAAAGAAAATTTTTTGGCTTTTGTTATATCACCTTATAACGTATTTTATCACCTTTTGTCACCTAGTGTTCGGTCACCTTGGTTGTAAATAAATGGTTCAGAACTTTGAAAGTATTGGAAGCAAACTGTTAGGTCTATAGCTCGTTTTATCTGTTATGTTTCTTTTCTTATGCAACGGGAACTGTGCTAGCCAATATAACTTTATGTGGAAAAATACAGGTATTCAAATATTTGTTAAATTATATGGCTAGTGATGACAATATTTTGTTAACCATTTGTAAATCAATAATTGGGTTAATACGTGTCGTCTTCTTATGACACTTTAATTTAGCTGTTACACTAAAGACCTCGTTTGAATTTTTTTCTCTGAAGATTTACAAGCTTACAGTTATCTCTAACTGCTGGTGTACTTAGGTGTTATCAGAGTTTTTGATTGCGGTTTTTTATTTGATTGTGAGTCGGAGAAATAAAGTTAAGATTCCAATTAGGAACATTTAGATTGTCAGTTATACCATTATAGTAAGAATTAAAAATCCCTGCGAGCTCATTGTCATCAAAAAAGTTTTCATCTTTTTCAACCAAAAAAAAAAAATTTTTTTTTTTCGGATAAAGTGATTTTATTCAAAAAGAGAAGTTTAAAAGTTTTCTGGAATGACTTTAGAGATTTAATGTTAGTAGTCTGTTAAGGTTTACTATGAAGTTTCTGTGAGACTTATGATTTGCTTAATCGACAGGGTTGCCAGATTTAATGGCTACAGTTTTTAGGCGTAATCTCTTTATGATTACTTCAAGCAAGTTCCTTTGTCAAATGCGGCATTTAGTTAAGAACTTTGTTAAAAATTTCATCAAAATTATTGTAACTGAGAATACTGCTCTGAATAAATTAAAAAGATAGATCTGATAGAGAACTATGTTAGTTGAAATTTTCATAACACCTGATAACGTTTGAGTAGGAGCAGTTGATTTAAGCATTGTGTAAACTAAGGAATGGTGATCACCAATGCCTATAATAATAAATTTAATTTTCACTCCTCACACAAGTATTTTTCGTCGGAACAAGTTTTTACGGATAGGAATGTCGCAGATTTTGTGGGAATAAATTTATAATAAATAGTGTTTGTGTAATATGTACATAGGACCATTTTCTTCCATAGTTCGTCCTTGTCCAAATCCTTCTCCATTGCTCTTGCAAATACAGGCTGCAAAGTTGACGGATCTATTGCCCATCATCTGCCTAAGCACTGAGTATGAGACTTATTAGAGAACTTTGTACCAAGAAGTGCGCTTCGAACGATCTTGAAAAGACTTTATCTGACTTCATATGAGTCACTGTTATGCATAAACTTCACTGGATACTCCTTCTAACCCAGACCCTGTCATGAGGTTCTCAATGCTTCCAAGAAAGCTTAAGAGCATGTAGAAGTCACAGAACCTGCAAACTTTACCCAGTTGTTGATCTTTAGCTATCCCTAACGCCTTCAGCCACAGGGTTGATCGAAATTGATGCAGATACAGGGAATTCCAAGGTTTTGTGCTTGTTTCATAGCAAAAATATAGCCAAGAAAATACACGTCTTGTCAGAAGAATTGAGGTCAATAATTGGCTTTTGGCTTAAAGAATCAGACATATTTAGGATATATTGAGGCGTGAAAAGCAGATCGGTACCGTAAATCCTTGACTTAGCTGTTCTTTTGCATAAGCACCCATTAATTAGGCCACATGCAGACTTGTCCAATTTAGAATACAAATAAATGAAAACCTCCACTATATCAAATAATGCTATATATAACACACAAGATTTGCGTAAGTTGCTTAGCAACTAAATTTTCAGCAGCTTTTTTATTAAACTCCTCCAGAAACTTGATTACTCCACCAAAGAAAATTACCCATATTGTGTTTCATAGTATAACCTGGCATAGCAGCTACATTTGTAATGATTGCAGCAATCTCAGCTTAGGTTTACAGAAATGATTTGATTGAGCTTTGCAGCTCACCTTTATTGCAAGTTAACTGATGATATAATGATGCTATGCACTTGGCACATGTAAGACTATGGCAACTTTAAATACCTTTATCTCCTTACCTGTTTATTTTTGGGAGTCATCTGCTAAGGAACAGTTGATTAGCACAAAATTATCTTTCAAACTATTTAACGGATCTTTTTTGAAATTCGAAAAATTACCTTTTCGCCCCATTTCACAAATCAGCCGTTATGGATTTTGCCCAAAAGGGCATTTGCCAAGATTACCACGATAGGGCATTTTTTTTTTGTCATTCCTTGTATCATTTGGGGCCTCTGTGTCAGATATTAGCTCTATATGATTTTTTCCAGATAAAACTAATTCTACTAGACTAATTTTATACCATAACACTTTAAGTAAGGAAGTATAAATTTAATTCAAGGCTAAAACAACGATTTTTTTTTTTTTTTTTTTTGTATTACACTTTAATGTCTTTTATGTACTTTCCTTATGTTAATTTGCGAGATTTAAAAAAAAAAAAAAAAAGAAAAAAAAGAAAAAAACTTAACAGCTAAACTGTTAGCTCAAATAACTCTTGCCACGGAATTTTTTGAATAATTTACCTGTTAAATTTTATTTTATATCTTTGTAAAATATTAAGAATCATTTTATTTAGATTAAAGAAACTTTAAACTTGGATTCGTTGAAAACCTCTTTGATAAGAGCAATGGAGGGTGTTATTGTTTTACGATCTCCATCACTGCTGGCATATTGCAAAAAGTACTTAAGCGTATTAGAAAGGTGAGATATATATTACTTGTACTTACAAATGTTTATGTTAACAAATATGATATTTTGCCATCACGGCGTTTTCTTGATATATTAGATCTAATAGCAAGACTCTACGGTCTTCTTCTGAGTAACTAGCTATATAGTTCTTTACAATTGTGCGAGTAGTTTCTTGGTCTTATTAAAAAGTTCATGCTTTAAAGTTTTTTAGCTGAAAAAATAAATTCATCTTTTTGTTATCAATTAAAAACGCATTTTAAAAACTTAAATCAGTAAAAATACATATATTGAAAAATTTGCAATTTTAGAGGCTTTGAATAGCCGCAGTAATTTCAAAGATTATTACTTAGATATTGTGTAAGAAATGATTACTTACACTTAACCAATTTTCTCCCCCATTTTTACATACCCAATTCCTTTTGTTAGGGGAAATTTAAGAATATTTAGGTTGTATCTACGAATTTACATTAAGATATTCCCGCTTGAAGAGTTTTTGCTGTGCCTTGAAACCATCAGTTTTTAATTTATTTTTCGAAAATAAGAATAAATTTTAGTCTCTGCCACACGAAACACGAAATAGTTCAATTACGTTATCATTAATAATGACAACTCTTAGATTATTTATTTGATCCGGAAAATGTATAAATTACTCAATTCTCCTGGGATTCTTACTGCTATTTTCACAGAGAATATTTAAGTTTAACTTCGTGGAACGAAATCAAATTATATTATTTTCAAAGTTGTTACGACTCTACTAACGGTTTCAATTTTCAGGAAACTTAATTAAATATATTATATAATGCCAAAAATAAATTTTTTTAATTTTCAAAATAATTGGCACACTGATGAAAAATACTCGTTTCTTGTTTCAACTATGGGTTTCTTTCTGTACTGTTGAGTCTCATGCTACTGGAAAAAAAAACAAATGCGGTTTGCAAAAGCAGAAACTCGTTTAATGTTGTTGTTATTCGTCATGTACATTTTCATCCCTAAAGGTCTTATAACTTATGTTCTGAACATGAATAAGAACAGGTTAGCTTTGCAGTCTCTGAAGGTTTTCTCAAATCATAACATAAGCTGGTCTAAAGAATTTTTAGATTCCGCCTTCCCACCTCCAAGTCGATGTTACAGTCTCTGTAGTATCATGCGACTTCTTCAACATTGAGTTGGAGGGGAGCAACATGCAAGTTTCATAATTTGTGTGAGGAGGTGGATGTCCTACTACCAAACCACACGGTGGGAATCAATTTACTCAAAAGCCCTAAGTACCTGATATTAACTGAAAGCAATAAAAGTTTGCAGAGGATGAAAAAAGAACGCTTGAGCATACACGTGATCACGTGATCAATGCAAGTTCATTTAAGTGCGAGTGCGAGATAATGTTTTGTGTCTTTTTTTTGAAGACAACTCAATCGAGTTTGAAACGAAAGATGCATATTGATAGGAGATTTGACTGGTAAAAATAGCGATAACAGTTCGTGTTATAGAACTATTTTTTATATTCTTTAATTTAGAAGCCCTCTATCCAGCAGGCAGCTATCCAAGAAACTTCTCGTTCGACAGGCACAGTTAAGGCTCAATGCAGTCTACATTGGAAGATTTTAATATACCTTTTAACAAAAGCCGATAACATGCTTTAAATTAATTTGCTCTTTCTAACACCTCGTAATTGATATTTTTATGTTTTAATCTGTAACTTTTTTTTCACATTTAATTTTCAGTGGTCCATTTAATCGATTTTTTTTGCTGTACATTCGGTACCCCTGGGACAATTTTTGTAGTAAATTCCTGGAGGGATGGCAAAAATTTTTTAGCATTGCTGCAGATAAAGGTCTATCACCTGGGTACCCATTTGGTGAAATTTTATTTTGTATCAGATTTGATGAAGCTGTTGCCAATCAGTTTCATAGATGAATGCCTTGGCATTTATGGGTAAAGAACAAATGGGGCCATTATTAACCGTTATCTACCTAAATAGCACATATGCTTTGCTTATTTTATTCTATCCTTTGTTATAGTTATCATGATGAAGATAGCAGCAGCTCTGTTCGAAAGAGAAAAAAGGAAGCGAAATAGATATTTGATTATGAACACTGCACATATGACAATAATGTAGTTTTATTAATCCAAATTATACCACTCTTGAGAAATACTTTTTTTTCTCAACTTGTCAAGAAATTATGCACGAATAATGTATATATACCCTAGCACTTTCCCTAACTGAAATTCTGCATTCAATTCAAACGGTCTAACTCAAAAGATAATACAGTATGAGATTTTTTTAAAAGAGACGATACTAGGTTCCTTATTATAAAAGAGTTTTGGAAATATACGGTAGACAATTTAGTTGTATATCTACCTTTTTCACACCAAGCAAGTTTTAAAACAGACGTGAGAAATCCGTTATATAGGGCATGTATGTGGCCTCACGAGGGTTAGGCATTACATTGAAACCTAGCTAAAAAAGAACCTTATACTCTGCTTTAAGAAACCAGCCCGGGTAGTAGATGAGCTAGGGGTCACCTTAGGGGTTCAAATTTTTATAGTTTTTTGAAGTAGTATACTATTGGTGATTAAGAAACAAAATGGTTTTCAGGTGAAACTGGTGCTATTGGTGAAAGACAGGGCTAGCGGAAAATACTTTAACTTTAAAATAATATTTTTCTTCAGTTAAAAAATCTTAAATAAATTGTCAAAGTTTGAAATATATGGACAATAAAGTGCCTATATATATGTTTGTGTGTGCGCGCGGTGTCAAACGAATTTATAAGTTGTAGTATATTTTGTTGTTAATGCACTACCATTGATCAATCAAGAATAAATATTGAAAGCTAAATTTAAAAAACATTCAATTGCTGGTCAGCATCTTCATAGATATCAGATAAAGGGCAAGTTTAGCACAGTACATGGGAGTTCACTTAGAGCCATACATCTTACAGCATAAGAGGTATTTATATATTTTCTCTATTTTAAACAGTTTAGTCACCCTAAAATTTATTTACATATTTATTTATTTACAATTATCCGTTTTTTTATGTTTTGATCTTGTGTTACTACCAAACTAAGTAAACACTGTGACTTAATTATAAGTTATCTAATAATAAAACTGATTATGGTGGTGCGGTATAATTATTCATTCATATGAAATCATCAGACTGTGTTCAATTTTCAAGTAATGTGGTTTCAGTTTGTGTCTAAAACCACATCAGTATGCTATTATTAATAGATGAAAATAATATTAAAAATATATAAACATCATAAAATATGTTACATTTAGATTTACAGCTATATATGGTAACAAGAAGCACGAAAAAAACTCCTCAGCACGAATATTCAACGTTTATCGAGCTCATCTTAGAAACCATGTGTGCGACTTTCCAATATGTGGTGAAGATCTTGTGCAGTATATAGGTAGTAAAGTTAACCCTCGAACAATATCAACTTATGATGCGTCAGAGACTATAAATAAAATACACACGTTAAACAAAATTGTGAAAATTTGCCCAAATTAAGTTGGCCAATTACTATTGAGCAACTTTCACAAGAAGATCATGAATCTCCAAATTCTGTTAAATTATTTTTAGAACATATGTTATAACCTGATGCCCGTGCTGAAGAAAATGGTACCATGGTCCCTCGATTGATAGACTCGTGCACAATATTCGGTACATGGAGTTACAAGAGGAAGAAAAATAATGGAAAAAGATTTCTTATTTGGACTTGGTTTACATAATTTAAATTTAAAAAAACTGTTGCAGAATTGCTTAATAAGTTCTGCCTTAATATTAGCTACATCTGACACCCCTTCAATAAAACCTTTGACAAAAATTTGCTTTTTCACAAGTAGCAAACTACTAGCTAAAACATCTGGAAGCTTACAAGGTGTTCTGTCCAGGTCCCATTATAATCGCGGTTGAGTTGTGCACGATGCTTTCGGTGAAGCTCTAGAGAGAATTATTTTTAATCGTTCCATACGTGAAAATAGTTCAATCATATACCAAAAGCTTAAGTTAATATGGCGGAAAATCCAGATGTATCGCTGACTAAAGAAAAGTTAGATACTTTATCTCAATTTTATTATGATTATAGCAAGTATCAAGCTAATTGTTGTGGTGATAAAGTGGAAAACACTGCATAGTTTTGATTGTTGTACTTAGATCTGGTACGTGCGCAGCATATGGCATATTTTGCAGCACTGGAAAACAACATATGTTAATACATACTTGGAAGATGTTCATCCCACTGTACTTCTCGTTGAAAAAGGCGAAATATGCTCGTTACGGGTGTTTTAATCTTCACATCTTAATTCATATAAACAAATTTTATCCTGGACTTGGAAAGATTTTGGAGAAAACTGGAATGTCTGTTCAAGCACAAGACGGAGAACAGGCTATAAACAGAGATGCAAAAACATCCGGTTAGTTTATCCCTAATATAATTATTAACGTATTATTTATAAAGTATATTAAATATCATATTTGGTTTTTTTCGGCTTCTAGTGGTTTTATTGTAATATTATTACACAAATAAAGTTTTTTTTTTTTTTTATTATTATTATTATTTAGGGGCATAAAATCCTTTGCAGGTGATAGTAGTTCCATCTTTAAATGGTGTCTTACCCGTACAGAACAAGTAAAAAATACAGTTAAAATTAAAGGGAAAGCTGGAAGAATAAGCTGGCAAAGAAATCTTTGCGCAATTCAATAACGAACGCATTTATTATGCTAATAAATCATCCCATAACGCTATAAAGAGAAACAATTTGAATTTGTTTACTCGTTCATCTAAAATAGTCAAGAAACGTAATTGGAAAGCTTCTTTCTGTATCAGCCAGTGAATCAAAACTCTTCGAGTCAGCATTAAAATACTCACTGTCACCTTGATTTCATTAGCTTTCTAATAAACAACGATAATAAAGTACAAATGATCGATCTGATTTTCAAATATAAATGAAAATAGAGAAAAATTCTATTACGTAGAAATAAGTACTATAAAATGACAGTATATGTAAAATTGTTACATTGTCTTATATTGTTATAAATGATGATTTTTGTAGTAAACAGGAGGAAAAAGACATTTCTATTTCGTTGTAAAATGCGCTTGGCATGGCGACGATTCTAGCATTATTATCCGTGACCACAGTGAAGCTTTTTATCACTTCAAGAGGAACAGATCGGCAATTGTACCTCAAGAAAGCCGACGAAATCCACTAAATCAAGAATAAAGACGGCAAAACAACGGCTCATTGGTTTCATGTACGGGCATTACACCAATGTTGAGCTTCGAAGGATGCTGAAACGTTTCCTTTAAGAAAACATCTTTTGGGTTTGCAAAGAAGCTATCTACACCAAGTTCCTCCCCATTCAGGTCGAAAGCCTACTTGTTGAGAACTGTACACTGTGGTATGGAAAATGACGACACAAGCAACCCGGATACGAGTGGCGTCCTGAGGCTGCAGCTTGGACAATCGAGCCTGCTGGGCAGCTTGACTTGCAAGTAAGCGAGTTTTCCCTGCTTCACTCTGATCTCTTTGCGGCTACTGCGGGGCGTACGTATTTGACTGGTCAGGGTGGAATCAGAAAGACGGAATGGGTCGTGAAAACCTTTACTGTGTGCAAACTGGTTGTACTCACTCCAGAAAACGACCTCGCCAGGTTGCATCGAGATAACCCCGTCTTGCCTCGGAATCCCATATAGCTGAAACAATCCATCGTTACTTCTGCATCAACACTACAAAGCCGATGAAAGATTGGGACCCTATTTTCATAGGTTATCGACTCGACAACTTTGCTCTGGTTATAATGTTTGACTAGTGCTCTAAAGTTCCAACCAAGACTGAAGATCATTCTCAAATACATGCCCCGCCGAACTTGTCAAGTAATATGTTGTGGTTGTGGGGACCGTGTGCAGATTCCCCAATGGGACGATAAAAAAGGCCCAAACGAAATGCTTATAGGGTGGGCCAGGTCAGATATCCACTAATTCGAAACCGACTATTGATGCCTTCGCGAAGTGTGTGGAGAACCATGATAAATTTACTCCGTAAGTACCATCGCCCAAAACGTCAGCGCTACAAGCTGTTAAAATGATAATGTGGTGTCAGCTGTACCTTTTTCAGTTGAATCTTTTCCGTAGGCATTACACAGGGATGACATTTCGGTGTGCTCAATAAACATCGTAGGTGAGAAGGCTCAGGCTAGCCCAATTTATCATTACTAAGAAAATCGTCCTGAACTCCCGGAAAATATATGCTTTGCAACAAAAGACAGCATCGCCCATCGTTACAGAAAGCAGGGTCTGACGGTCTGCATACCTGGAAGTCGCGAGATAGTTAAGGCATAAAAAGGAACGATCGTCCAAGTGTATCTACAGATAGTCCAGGGAGGGCTCCCACTCGAATGGAAAAATGCAGGTTGGGCCCTGATCAAAGCAAGATTGAAGCGCTATGTGATTGAAGATAGAAAGAAAGGGCGTAAAAAATATTTAAAAAAAAAATCAAAGACAAACTTGCTGACGTTCACTTTCTGGACATTATCAACGCTGCAAACAAAAATTGTAAAAAGTCCCGCACCAGTCTCTTGATACAGTGCTACACCAAATTTCACGGACAGACCTTTAGTGTCGACCAGAAAGACGACAATGAAGAACATTACGAATGGAAGGTTTAAATTATATGCCTATCGTGTTATTGCCACAAAAGAGCAATTATCTGTTTCATAACGCCATGGAATTTTTAGACGGCTGTTTATACAGCGATTCGGATGATGACACAGACTTGGATTCGGGTTATCACACATACAAACAATGTCAATTCTGGTAAGCCACAGGTCTCAGCTGTGTTCGTGTGAACCCGTGCTTCGAGAAGGCGGTATAATATAGAGCGAGTTTGCCTGTTCTAAAACGCAAGATCGGATATGGCTTCCACCTCCACCACGGATCTGTCGTACGCCGACGATCAACGTCCTTCGGGTCTTCTTCGTTGGTAGTAACTTGGACTATCGTGCCGATAGGCAACAACGTTTCATATAGGAAGGTTTTCTCGGCTACCAATAGAACCATGACCAATTCGATCGCTTTCGCCAGATGGAAACCAGTCATTCGCGTTGATGCGCTGTTCATATTCTCCGCTTAAAGTGAGAAAAAGTTCTATTCATTCGCAGATGACATGGCCACTGTCTACTTCTTGCTGTGCCTGCGCCCTGAACATTCGCCAGACGGCGATTAAAGGACTCTACGAAAGTCTGTGATAGCTTGGTTTTGCTCGACGGACTCGAACCTCATGCTTAGACATAGGTTTACTCATTAATTTTTTGAATTTATGCACTTCATAGAACATCAACTTGTTTGCCCATACAAGAGGTCAGTTCTTGTATATACTAATAAATACCAGGGCAGTTTCGTCCGCTGAGTTCGAGGTCAATGTTATGGTAACTTTTTGACGAGAGGTCACGTCCCCGAGTGTCACTTTTATGTCTTACAAGGTCGTTGCGTTGATTTTCTGTAAAATCGGTAAAGACTTCATTAAGAGGCCGAGTCTGCATATTCCTTCCGACCTATCGAAGCCATGTATTCGTGTAGCCCGACCAATCTCCAACAAAGCGGATTGAGTGAGTTCGAGTAGTTCTGCGGTATAAAAACAGAGATTCACAGGTCCAGTGGGGAAAACCAAAAATAATCGTTCCTCCGCCTTCCCCTCTTGGCGCCAGAGCTGTAGAGAATTTTGAGCGACGTTTATCATAGTGTGAGCAAAAGTCCCAGGGATTTTATCTTTCGGCGCTCTGTAGCTGACCTGACCGCTAACATTTTGATGTAAAACTCGTCAGCAAGAGGCATGTTTTATTGAACAAATCGCAAGCATATATATATATGTTTTCAAAAATATTTGTGTTTGTCAACTCAGGCATTAATAAATAATAATCAAAGATCATTCATTTCAATGGGATAACAAATCGATCATCGACTCCGAACCTCGCCTTGTCTCTCGCAAAATTAAAG
>JAUZNK010016362.1:10011-22002 GCA_035046665.1 Euphysa ruthae | reverse complement strand
TATTATAGATTTTCAAAGATACTGCTATCTCACTTTTATAATGGCGAATCAGCTGTTTTCCAGACGAATGATAGTATTTTTATTTCCTCTTGCAATTCAAATTTGCCTGAAGTAATCTTTCAATGGTTTTAAATAACTCCAGTAATCTAAAATGTTCTGGTTTTAATCCAAAACACCTACCTACTTTCTCATAATTTTAGGCAATAATTGTGACAATCTTCTGCTAAGCAGCTTTTGTGTTGGTTCCTAAAAACTTTGAGATATTTTCTTGAGTTAATATTTCAACAATCGTTAAGTCTGCGTTCTTATCTTCCTTTATATTTCGCATTCAAAATCATTCTAAGTCGTTCAGAAATTTCTATAGTAGATCTAGGTTAATTACAGTAGACCTTGATATTAAGCACAACTAAATGAATAAAACGACGCATATCTTTATAAAATAAGGCTTATATCAAAATCTGATTACGTTGCAGATTGCCAACGTTTCAATGGCAGATAAAAAAATTTAAGTTTGTCCCTTCAAAAACAAAGCACAACACACACACATTGAAAGACAGGCAGTCCCTTCAAAAACAAAGCACAACACACACACATTGAAAGATATTTGAAAATTCGAGTTCACTTTTAAGATCTTTTTAAGAAAAGCGATATTTAGACTGTTTAAAACTTTCTTACAACAAAAGCTATATTGATGGTATCAATATGGTATCATATCTTTAAGTCTTATTGATAAAGAAAAAAAAAAGATTAATTCAGTGTCCATAGTTTTGTTACATCGAGGCCATCAAAGTTTTTGAAGATAATTTATTTCGTCAAGCTTTAAAACAAAATTTTAAAAATAGTTAAAAACAATATGAATTGCTTTTTCCAAATATGCCAAGAACTTTAAGAAGCTATTGAGAAGCGTTTAAAGAAATTTCTTCGAGACTAGTAGCTGAACTCCATCTAGAATTTTTCCCTGAATAAACTTCTTTTTTTGAACGCAATGAATGGGGTATGATAATAGCTTGATGTCGAAGCTCAGGTGACAAATATGTGTGGTTGCTATATTTTCCTCTAATTGATTTACTTTTCGGTTGAATACGTTGTTCTTTCAGGACATAACTTTTCGGAGATAAAATTTTAGGCTGGTTTAAAACTGGTTGAATTTTAGGCTGTTTGACATCTTTGGTTGTTTTACATTGAGAAGAAAATAATATTGGTAAAAACAACACAATAATAAATAAAACTCCTCCTACACCGAGTAAAGTAATCCCAGCAAATTTCAAGTGCTGTATAGAAGCATTGTGTAGATTGTCTTTATACTTCTTATTATCAACGAGACCTATACTTGGGGCAGCGGGTGTATAATAACCCGCAAGGGCGAATATTGCGCCTAGTATCATTGATAACATTGAGGTGAATAGGAGCGAGCACAACAACGACACATATTTCTTTGGTAAGTTTATTTTTAATTGGCTTTGTTTGTCATGGCATGCGCCCAGTAATTTTTTCTCTTGCATCTTATTTTTTATAATGTTTTTTATGTGAGGTTTCTTAGAATTATACTTTGATTGATTTCCATCGCATATGTTCATCTTGATGCGTTCATGTTGATACGTTGCATAAGTTCATTGCATACGTTCATGTTGAATGAAAAAACTCTAAATAAAAAGTTTTAATAATTTTAAAATGCATGATGACGTGTTGTTAACTTTTTAGAACATGAGAGTAGAAAGTAACACTTTTAGGAAAACGCTATCATTTTTAAATCCTTTAAAGCTACAGTTACACGCTATGATTTTTGGTGCATAGTCTCATTTTGAACGTTAGGTTAAAGTTACGCTTATTTCCGCTGAAGATTTGCTAATTTTGAAGATAATTTTGTTATATCAGTATTTAAGCTGCTTTTTTGTTGAAAACCGTGATTTTATTATTTGATTTTATGCTGAAAATTTATAAAAGGAAGGAAATGTTCATTACGAATTTATTAACATATTCGTTATTAAAGAGTATGTATTGTATCATAGAAACAGTTTAGTTAAAAAGTTATTTCCGTCCAAAAATTTAAATAATTGTTTATACAAACACATATTTTGGTGTTCTACAAACACCCATGCTAATATTTTTTTTTTGTATAAACATAAAGTTCGGTTTGATTGGGAAAACATCGAAGAGTAAATCCGTTGCATTGTGTTTAAATTATAATACTATATTTATTCAAAATTCCATTCTTGTTATAATAATGTTCTTTTTCTTTATATATAGTTTATAAATGTTTTATAAATTATGCGGAATCCGTTCTCTCTAAGCCATATGATCGGCTGGAAAATATACAATAATAACAATTTTAGTCTAAAACAATCTAAACATTAACAAAAAAAATATATTAATTAATAATAAAATATAATAATAATATTAATAATAATAATAATAATAATAACAATAATAATAATGTTAATAAACATAATATAAATTAAGAAATAAAAATAATATTTATTAATATATAATTATTAATATCATTTAATAATTATCAAAATATTCAACTCGTGAAAATGCAAAAGTTAGTCACCTTCTGATTAAAAGCATGGAATAAAAAAGAGGAAGAAAATTTTCTATTCATAAAAAAAAGAGGAATAAGTTTAATTGAAAATTTTGTGGCTGTGAAAAACAAATGTAAAAAAAAAAAAATTAATTAAAAGGATTTTCCGAAAAGTCCAATAATCTTCTGAAGCAAGAAAAAAGGAAATTTTTCTTCACACAATTCTAAAGCAGAAAAATAAAAGGAATTTTTATATACCTAACATTAAGTTTAAAGGTTTTTGTTTGTGCAACACTCTGCTGCAATCAACACTGTTTCAATCTATAAACCTTTTGTGCAACACTCTGCTCCAATCGATAAATCTTTTGTGCAACACTCTGCTCCAATCGATAAATCTTTTGTGCAACACTCTGCTATAATTTATAAACCTCGTGACTTTGTTATGCTGTCTCTCTTCGTAAAAAATGTAAGCAACAGCTATGCTTTAACTATCATCGCATTTTTGTTGACGAGATAAAGCTTATTTATGTATTTGGTTTCTTATTGATACAAGATTTTCTTTTTTTTTTTTTCTTTCTTTCTTTTTTGCTGAATATAAATGACAAAAAATTTTAGTAAAATTTCAACACGATTTCAACACCATTTTAACACCATTTCAACACCATTTCAACACCATTTCAACACCATTTTAACACCATTTATAAATATTATATACAAGGGGGTTTCATTGCATATATATTTTTATCCTGAAAAATACTCGTGATGGAGATGAACGTTAGATTAGGTAAGAAGCACAACGTTTTATAAAAGCTAACATGAAAACAAGCCGTAAAATCTTCTTCCATTGTATTAGCTTCCAAATGAAAATTAAAAACCTATGAATTTAAAATCATTTAATAAGTGCCTATCTCCAATAGGGGCAACTTCTCCCAATGAGTGCATCCTTCTTCTTACCAAAAATTTACCAAAAAACGAGTTCCAAACAAAGATGAGTCAGAATCAAAAAATTCTGAATCCTTTTTAGTTATACCTCCTAGCGTATAAACTTTACTTTAACTGAAAAATCAGATGTAAATAATTCAAGTAAATGCAATGTTTCACGTCAAATAGTCGTTAAACGAATGTTTCACGTCAAATAGTCGTTAAACGAAAGTTTTTAGAAAGTTCTTTGTGAGTGTGAAGAAGTGATGGCAACTTTACTTTGTTAAAACAACATTTAAGTTTTCTTGAAGCATTTTTAAGAACACGGTTTTCACAATTCGTAAATGGAAAAAATTTTTAGACTTTATATATTGTAAAGTTATTATAAAATTCCTAGACTGTATTAAAGTAAAGAGATTTAAAACCAGAATGTGCCAGAGGATAATGTTTCAACTAATTATTATTTATTTGCTCTGCAAATATAAATATATAAAAACAACAAACACAAATATAATTTTATGGTGTCAAGCACAAGAAATATCAAACTTGTCATGGCACATAATCTGTTTGTAAAACAGGATAAAAATTCTGAATTTAAATTAAAGGAAACCCATTTAGGGGCAGAAATTTTAATGGGATGAAACTTTAGCAGATTTTTTTAGTCATTGACGGGGGAATATACATATAAGTGTTGTAAAATTTTTCATACCGGTATGACCCTGTCCCAAAGATCGCATCGTGTAAACTAATCGTTTGTTAATATCAAAGCCTTTTTCACTTTTTCTAGATGTACAAACGCTTGTAATAAAATTGCATATTGATATATCCAATAAAACAAGGGATTGATTGTCTCTGATATTTCAGAGGAAGAAATTATTTTAAATTTCAAAATCTAGCTCATCTCAACAACGTCCATATTGCTATAACCATATATTATAGAATAACTCTTTTTTTGGTAACGAGGCTTATTACAAAAGCATGATTGTCGGTCACACCATCCATGACTTATAGAGATTATTACAGTATTTACAATTTCTTATTTATTTACAAAATTATCTTCTTTATTTACATCTTTTTTAACTGGAAATACTGTTGATCTCTTTCTAAAATGTTTGGTTCTATACTTTATTCTGACATCTATTGGCATGTCTGCCAGAATCTAGTTTATCCTTGTTAATTCTACAAATTTCATAAATATCACACTATGAGGAAAAAATGATGGTTCTGACCAATAAACTTTTAGCTTTATAATAGTTTTGGAAAATAGCTTATAGACATTATAAATAAAAAGCAAAAACTGCGTATAGTAGGCAGTTTGTTTTGTTTTTATTGAGGTTTAAACCTTAATATCTTAAAATTTACAAAAGATTTTTAAATTCTTTTTTCAGTTTCGAATTTCTTATTAAATTTACTACCAGATTAAACTAATTTTTTTTTTTTTTCCAGGGAAGTTAACCCTTAAATAAAATGAAAAAATAAGCTGTGAATAATATATTTGGTCCAATATTTGATCCAATAGAAATTCTCTTTTGGTGAATATTTGAGTAATGAAAAATAATGTAATAGAACGCTTTCAAAAACGCGTCATAAACCATGTACTTGCCCAGCAGCAGATTTTTACAAGCTCTAGATTGGGTAATGGTTATTTTAGAAATAAATAAATTTTCGTACCGTTGATGCTGAGAAATCCTTTAAAAGAATAAGCTGGTTGTGCTTCGAATTACTGTTAAATGTTTTTAAAAAGCATCAACGGATCGCGTACGAATTTGTAAAACCGGTTTTATGTTGAACTTAAAAAAGTATATATATAATTTTTACGAAAATTTGGTCGTTTTCAACTTTCGTCTTAAAATTACATTTTCTTTAAAATAGATCATATTTTAACACGTGCAACAAACAATTAGTTTCCGTTGGTGAGCTTATTTCCCAAGAGTTTTATAAAAAGAATTTAAAGCAATATTTTCCATTTCATCTTCGCTAAAGTTAAAAATGCCGACTATTAAAAACTTGAAACGTCTTTGGACCTTTTTCATCTTCAAAAAAAAAAAAAACAATAAATGAAACAGACGAAAAAACAGATATAATCCTAGACGAGGAAAAAAAAAAGTTAAAAATTCAGTAAATAAAAAGCAAATAGAAATATAGCCCACCGGTGACAAAAAACGAAAACAACAAAAAACAGCAAAAAAAGACTGGTTGCAGACACAGAACAAAATAAAACATGAAAATAATGAAAAAAACGAAATAACTAAATAAGACAGAAAGAGAAGGCAAATGACAACAAGCAAATGAAGGCAAAAAAAATTCAACAGACAAACACTAAAGAATATTTTCCAGGGGTATTCTTTGGGGAGTGGTAAATCGTGAAGGATGATTATTTTATAATTTGAATAAATTGCGTCGTTTAACATCCAGGCTATGTTTCTAAGAGAGCGATCATGTTCCCTTTCCATATTTTCTTTATTTGTTATCACATTAGTTATGATAATTTTAGTGCTGTTTTATGTAGGTTATTTTTTCCAGGAGTACTTTTTATTGTTTTTCATAGAAACGAAAAATAAATGAAAAATGGAATATAAAATATCTAAAACATCGATCACATTCTGTCCGAAATAATGAATGTTTGTAGTACACGTAATAGAAATTAACAAATTTCTCTTGAGCTTGATCCTTGCGTAATAGGGAAACATCATTTAATCATCTCTCAAATCCATTATAACATTGGATAAATTTTCCAAAGAATCATTTTTTATATTGCAAATTTTGTTCAAAAAACTGTAATGTATATGAATTTAAAAACGCCATAAACTTGCAGTTCCAGTGTTTCATATGACCCTGTTTTTATAGTGGTGGGAAATATTTAAGATCAACGCATGATTTTTAATAAAAATACTTGTATAACTGGAAATGTTATAAATGTTGGAGAGGATGTTGGTGGTGAGTGACATTACAATATCATTTCGAAAATTTTTGAAACGATCATTTATTAAAAATCATAATGCAGCTTATCCAAAAATTACTTGAACGTGATGTTGATGATAATATATTTAATGGGGGCCAACAAATAGCATACTATATTTCCAGAAGTGCCCACGTGTTTGGTCCTGGTGTAGCATCCATTTGAGCTTACGGTAAAAAAAAAATCATTGGTCTCTAAGGTGGATCGAGCTCGAAAATCAGTACTAAAAACCAAAGTCTTAACCGGCTCGGCCAGACCACCATACTTCTTCTAGAAATTTTTACCACAGCATATTAATGCAAAAATATTTATATCATTATAATTATATTTATAATTATGTGACTTAGAAAAAACTTTCCATCATACAAGATTCCCAGTATATCAGTGAAATGTTCAATTTGGGTAACGAATAGGTATTTGCAATCTAATATTAAACCATGTAATCTAGTAATTTACCATTTTGCCTTCAATTTGCGATAGATATGCGTGGATGGGCAGCAATACGTAAAACAATTTGGTCAGAAATTTTCCTAAATAAAAAAATATAACACCCCACCCCCAACCACTATTACTAACCAAGATGGCGAGAGAAGAGCTTGATTTCGAACAAAATAATCTAAATTTAGTAGGTGGGAATTGGGAACTTTTGGGGAGAAAAATAACAGCTATTAAATACTTTGAATAAATCAAACCTTACCTAGTTGAAAAACTAGCGCAAATATTAATTACGACTATAAAATTTTATTCCAAAATAAAAAAAAAAGAAGTTGCTTATTTTCATTTCTAATAAATGACGCATATGCTAGACTGGGAGTCATAGCACGTGTTTGCTAAAAAAGCATTTAATCTGTGAAAATAAACACGCCATATTAAATATTTAAAACATAGTTGTTTGTCTATCCAATATACTAGAAGCACATTTTTTTTTTATACTTTAGCTTTCATTGTGGATGTTTTGTATTTATAAACCGCTTAAGAATTTCAAGACAGAAACAGGAAAAAAAACCCCAGGAAAACAGCCTATCGTAAAAATTCTCCACCGTAAAAAAAAATTTCAGTAAAAATATCAGGTAAAATATAAAATGTAAAAATAAAAGTTAAAAACTTTTCATAATAGATTTTTTAGTTCGTTGGTTTTTATTCTGCCATAACAATTAATTGCAGACAAAAAAATAAATACAAATTTACTCGGTCAAAACAAAAAATGCAAAGGATAGGCACAAAAATTCTTTTCCTTCCGTAAGCACACTTCTCTTCGACATCCACGGACACTGCATTGCCACTTGTCTCCTTTTTCGAAGGCTGAACGTCATTGGCCTGATACAGTTGGTGCAATTTCGAGGATTGAACAGAACACCTCTTTGAGGCAAGAAAAGGAAGCTCACAGGTATATTATTAAAAACTTGCGATATCTGTAAAAAAAAACTCGAAAAAAAAACTTGACGCTCTCAAAACAACTGGTAAAACACAACCAACTAAAATATACTTTCTAACTTTTACTCTAACCTGTATCTTAATTTTAATATTCTTAGTGAAATGATATACTTGTTTATCAAGCATCTCTTTGAAATATTTTCATATCTTACTATGATTTCCAAGAGCTCCATGCAAACGTATGTAAAATTTTCGCATGCAAACATGTGCAAATCTTCCAAGAACTCCATACAAACGTGTGTAAAATAATTAAGTACGGGATGGCGGGGAAAAGGTTTTATGGTGGTGGGGGAATTGTGGAAAGGTACTCTTTTGCCAGGTTTTTAGAGTTGATTAAAAGGAACAGGTATATCTGGTAAATCAAATATTTCCATTCTTCCAGTTTTTTGAAAAATTCTTGAATATTCGGCTTGAGCTTTTTCGTTTTCTTGGAAACTGTTAAAATTGCATTGGTTTGCCATTCTCATTCTCATTCTTGCTGTTGAAATTATTGAAGCATAAAACTGAACTCGCATAGATTTTTTTTGTATTTCGTTAAAATAAATGTAAAAAAAATGTAAAAAAAATCCCGATATCTTATTAGAAAATACTAATAAGATATCGGGATTTTGCAACACGATGAGTAATTAATAAAGATTATAATTTTAACTTTCTGATGACTCTAAAGTTTGAGCAATCATTTGAAAACAAAGTTGTCCATCACTGTTGTTTTAATTACTATCAACAAAAATATAAAACTTCGCGAAAATTGTATCATTCTTGAAAATTAAGAAGCATCAACTTTCCTTTACGACTTTGAGTAGCAGCTTGATATTCTAAAATTCAAAACAGTTCAAATTTCAGAAAAGAATTACAGTTCGGGTAAAGCTAATTTGGCTCGCTTATCACCTTTGAATAAATTGAATCTGAAAAGATTACGAATGTAATTACGGAAACACAAGCTGCATTACATTCTTCAAAAATAAAAGATTCGGAAAACTCATCTGCTGTAATTCAATATCGTTTCACCATGTCGGCAATAATGAAAATTTGATCAGATCTAGTATCCAGCACCCATAAACAGGTGTGTTTCGGTCCTATGTTTATGCTTTTAGATTATTCTTAAGCAACTCTATAAATATAATTAATAAATAAATATTATTATTAAGTATTAATAAATATTAAGTTAAACTGTAACTGTGTCAAGTTACCGTAGCGCAAAAATTCTGTTTTATGGCAGTTTGACACCAGCATTTTTCAAATTTATTGCTTTGCGAACCTATTGATCCGGGAGCAGACACACGAACAGTTTATGCTACTGTAAGTTTCTTATCCACACAACCACAAAATTTATTTTTTCAGTACTTCTACAACAGTCCGTTAATAACCTAAAGTTGATTTAACCAAAAAAAAAAAAAAAATTGCCTTCACTTTGAAATAAATGCTTGTAATCGTCATTTTATTGTTATCCCGAAAGTACACTGTGAATTTTGGTCACAAATTTAGTTTTCTGACCGAGTGGTTAAGACATTGGCTTTAGACACCTTAAGTGAGAGTTCAACCCGTGGCCAGTGATTTTCTTTACCGCTAGCTCAAATGGGAGCTTTAAATACACAAGGATTAAACCCGTGAATCCTTCTGGAAATCTAGTTCATGGCTATTTTTTGGCACTCGCGTTGAGCATATAAATACAAGCAATGTCGCTTATGAAAGGTTAAGGCTTATTTATATTTTTATAAATTGACTGAACTGCTATTGTCCTAGATGTTCCCATTATTTTTCCTTATAACTTTACTAAAATATTTCTACACCTTTCCAAGAGATTATCAGTCCAATTTATTTCTTACAGCAATAGTTTTCTGATCGAAAACTTTGACATACTCTGCCACTCTTTTTGTTTTTACTACCCTGATTTTAAGCATATGGAATAAAATAAACTTTTAAAAACACATTTTGTTATTTTTACAGATATCTGATAAAACAAAAGCATTACCAACCCTTAAGCACCACACCCTTCTTTGCCATGCGTTGTCATTAGTTTACAAAGTCTAAAATTTTTCATAAATATAAAATCAATAATTTTCATATATATATACATTAAATTTCAAACCGATAAATTTTTTCGTAAAAGTAATTTTCAAACAATCCAGGCCAGTTTCAGCATAAAATCTTGGATTTTTTTTTTTTTTGGAAATATTTGCCAGAACCTAAAACAGTTAAAATAAATTTTGATTGTTTATAAAAAGTGTCTAGCAACCTGGTTAGGCATGTGTTGTAAAAGAAACACAGGACGGACCAAAAAGTTCGAGGTAGCGTAGTATTAGTAGTATTTTAACCTGTAGGAGGTGGAAATGCTGAACGGTCCGACAAAAAAATGTAAAGAAAGCCTTTTCCCAACTTTCACAGCCGATATTATTATAAATATTGGATAATAAATAATTACTAATAAATAATATAATTAATATAAATATTAAATATCACTTATATTATGATTTTATTTTTTTTTTTTTTTTTTTTTGTGAATAGATGTTAGCAAATGTAATTTCTTTTATTTAACATTGAATACAAAGAATTTGAAACAGTGAAACAGCCTGTAATCATTCGAAGCTTTCTTGGGAAGAATATTTTGAAATTTTTTTGTATTAAATATGAAATGATGGTTTTTGGCACAATGGAGCCAAAAAAATTTTGTTGATGAAAAACATTTTTAAAAACTGGCAGCTCTTGATGAAGGTAATATTCAAGGTCAACTATTTTCTAGTCTAATTTCTCGAAATCTTGATTAGGGCATCTCAGTGGTAAATCATTGAATTTTAGCTTTTTCAAACATCCTCGTGCCGTAAATTAAAAAGAAAAAGAAAAAAAGGAAGATAGCTCATACTCTACCGGTAAGTAAAAAAATATATATAAAAAGTAACGGAGGGCGATGAAATGTATAGCATATTGGGTTATAAATAGATGAAGAATAACTGAAACAACACCTATTTTCTTAAAAATAGAAAGAAAGAAAAAAATCGAATATATCTATTCATCCCTGTTTTTCTAAGCAACCTCCTTATTTGAATAGTTCTTCGATATTTATTATCGGCATTTTTAAAAATAATAGCTCTTCAATTTGTCATTTATAGTTCTTTAGAAAGTTGTATAAAGGGCTGTTCGTCATTTAGGTATATCAAATATTTACTTATACTATCAAGGGTGTCGAATTTTTTTGGTACCTTTTGAAATTTAGGCAAGAATGAACAGGAGGTGGAGGGAGGTGAGTCTGGAGAATTATAACTTTTTAGAGAAAGCTAATTAAAATTCTGTTTATGTTTTCCAGCATCTTAATTGGTTAGAGTAAATGTTTAAAAAAAATTCTGAGAAAAAACCTGCATTATGCTTCTAGATAATAATTAACCTTGTTCGAGTTTTGAATTGGAAGATGAGTTTTTTTAGAAATTGAAAACTTTTATGTAATATTTTAGAAAATCAATGAACTTCCAAAAGTGAAAAAAAAAATCAAAAACGAGCATGAAATTACCCAAAATAAACTTGAATAAACCGAGAAAAAACTCAGGAATAAAAGTAAGCAGAAAAAAACGGCATATACAGAAGAACGAAGAGACAGAGAAAAAAATGTATAAAAAAAAAATGATGAAATATCGAACTTGAATGAACAACGACAACATTATTTTTTGGAAAAACGTTTGTTACCCTTGATGAAAAATTTACAATAAGAAACTACAAAAAGAAATCCCTAACTGCTTCTCGCTTCATGCAACTCATTCCAATATAAATTATAAAATGACTTAGTTCTGCATTACTTTATTTCTGCTTCTGTACTCAACTTTTAAAAGAATGGCGGCGGTTTTGTGAAGATATATAGCGAACTTAAATAAGAACATTCAACGTACTCACAATAATCTCTTTAACGTATTGTAAACAGTGGGTTTCATATTTTGTGGATTCCATAGAAATTGCTAAGCAGAGGTTTGTATAAATTCCCATCCATCAAAAATGATTCCCCACACTGAAATACGAATATTTTTTCTTTTTTCGCTTTTTTTTTAGACAATGTTAAAGGATCATTCACTCCTTTTGAAATTCCTTTTGAAAAAACGAACTCATAAATATGTTCGAATTCTTCGTTATCACTTAATTGTCTATCTTTATCCAATGTATCTTGGTATAGCTA
>JAUZNK010016351.1:0-22004 GCA_035046665.1 Euphysa ruthae | reverse complement strand
ATATAATGGAATTAAATTAGTTGTATTGCTTTTTTATTGAAGAGAAGAATTTCTGTCAACCAGAATCATACGTATGTCCCCATACGTGATAAATGTTTAGAAGTGTTTCAAAAAAAGACACATAATGTCTTACTTTGACAAGAATTTCATTTAATTATAGCAACTGTGTGTTTATCCCTACTGTGTTACTAAGTAATATATAATCAGCATGTTGTAAATATAATGTAGGCAATACTATTGCCCACATTATAATAGTGTATAATAGTGTATCATGAACTATGTTTATGAACTAAAAATTTTATTTATTATTATTTATTTTTTTAATTTATAAATATTCACTAGTTCTAATTAATTAATTTTAAATTCAAAACAAAATCCTATATCCATTTTATAATTGGGTTATCAAAACTAGGTAGTAATACTCTGTCTGATGCCACATAGCGACCACTTCATATTTCATTTAAGTTAGACGTTCATTTCTTTGACTACTTGTAGCCTAAAAACCATACCATTATATTGAGTAGTACACGAAATATGTTGGAATATCATACGATTTGACTCCCTATAAAGCTAACGATCATAATAAATAGTTACCTTAGCCAAGTGATATGAGCTATCTATCTAGAAGTAATAAAAAAAAAGACATTCCGCGTGACTTTCAAAACGATTTTGAAAAACACGTGCGATTTGTTTATTTGGAAATTCAAACTCTCCTCCCCAAGTAAATTCGTTATTTTTTTGAACTTCTTTATTTCATAAATCTTTTGACAATAAAAAATTTTTCCCTACGGCTGATCTTCTAAAGGGCTCGTCCAGCCATAAATGGGTGCTGTGCAAAGTAATTTCTATTTTCGGAAACATTAAAAATTTCAGACGATATATTTAAATTAATATAATATTAAAATTTTAATATAATATTAAAATATAATATTATAAGCAAAATCGCGTTTATTGCGCAAATTAAATGCATGTGCAGCAATGCATTGACTCATCCTCATATCAACAGACAACCAGTTTATGACTCTATACCGTTCGTTACTTAGGTAGCGTAGTTCTAAGGGTATAGTTATCAAAATTTAAGTAAAATCTTATGGAGCTGTTTTGTGCACTTTTTAACTAAAACTTTAAGCGATTTGTTAAAGCCTAAATACCAGACCGAACTTACATTTTTGATAAAAAATGAATGCATTGAGTCTTATCATCTCCAAAGTGCACGCTTAGTTTGTTAACAACAAACCACTCACAAAGGTTAGAAAAATTTTTGTTTAAAAAATTTCCCTTACATTACGGTCCAAGGTTAATCCCGGGGGACCCCGAATTTTCTGTTTGAAAGATAGGATTTGCACTCTTTCGTTCATTTTCTAGTTCAATAACTTTTTGTCACCACCTTATAAACGTTTATTTTCTTTTTATTAGCTAGCTAAACTCTAAAGTTCTTGTTTTTTTGTAACTTATCTTTTCTTTTTCTTTTTTTTTTCGATCATAAATACAATGGCAGTCAATTAATATTTCAAAACAGCTATCACCGTTATGCTTTTAGTAAATCCAGTAATTAAATTAATCATATAAATTATTTTGACTTGTTTATGAGAAGTTGTGATTGGCTAATCTCTCTCGGTATTGGCAACTAACATATGATTGGCTAATCTCTCTCGGTATTGACAACTAACACATGATTGGCTAATTCTCGGTATTGACAACTAACATATAGTAAAAAATTAACCAAAGTCCCTTCAAACGAAAACATTTAAAATAAAACTCAATTCAAACCATTATATGAAGGTTTGCGAAAGCATGGCAAACTTGTTGACAAGCCAAAGTTAAAAATGGTATCGTTGATAGAAGAGAGCTGAGAAGTCTTGTTGAGCCATTTGCATAGCAGCATTGTCAACGCTTTTCATTACAGATTCTGCCACAAGGTTTTCTAAAGAAGCTTGTCTCTCATTGCGCGTAGTGAGGCAATTTTTCCCCTGCTTGATAATAGCGATGAAGAGAGCGGCAACTTTTCCTATCAGTTGTATGCTCTACGGGGATTCTCATATCATTTTGCGAATTCCGATTCAAATACTTCGGTCGTATTGTTTGAAGTCTATGCCATCGCCGTGTGTGTTTCTATCATCTATTTTAGTTGATTGGAATGAGTGAGTGTTCAATTGGTGAACTTCATTCCACAAGTGATGTCTACAATGTTAGGAATATCATAGGTTTCAGCTTCGAGTTTTAATCCTGCTGAGAAACCCAGAAGCTCAAGTAAAGTAACTGAAAAAACATTTTTGTTAGTTATTTCGATGGATGATTTCATCGAAGCCGTTTTCACCGAGACCGTGAGGTCTGTATTTTTATGGTGCTTATTAATTCAGTTTATTAGTGTGGACCAGATTCGTAGTACCCAGGGGCTAGACGGACTTTTTTTGCGGGAAGCACCAGTAGGTTCCTCTTCTTCTCTGTAAAATTTTATCAAGGGCATGGCATGGTAGCCATATTAGAAACAACTATTAATCTCCCGGAAATGAGAGAGTCTCACCCAGCTTAACTGAGTAATATCCCGTTCCGTTTTGTCCTGGTAAAACAGAACGATTTTTATTAGGGAAAGTAATAAAAGTCGGTGCGGTTGTTAGGCGTCCTAAGATAACTTTGTTTCTAAGGTAAGCGAGTTTTTTGTGGTTTTTTCAATATATTTTGTGGGGCTATAAATAGCCTTGCTTGGTTTAAAAAGTCCTATGCTTCGTCATAACCTCTCAGCGTTGTCCATGACGCAGTTTATTAGCGTACTACCAATTCTCTTTTGCTGTATTTCGTCGTCACTATTTCTCATGGTCAGGTGTTCATGAAAATTTTGAGTCAGCGCATCAACTTCATTAGCGGATGATAATGGTTAAAGATTTGACTGAATTTTTATTGGTAGAGTCGGTCTAGGATTTCGTAGTATTGATGCTTTAGATCTACCCTTTCGACCCTCTGACAATGGTCGAATGCTCTTGCGAAACCTCGAAGTGGCTAGATCCTGCTCCCAAATAATTTTACCGAGCTCTTCAGCTCCAGATGAAACTTGCCCTTCGAAACCTCGCGATCCCTTAAGGAAATATCGGAGAGCTGTCACAAAGTTACTATCTTGAATTGGTTAACCATTTATTTCAATTTCACCGCACTCGATAGACCCTACATTGCTGCCTTTAAACTTAAGGCGTATATCGGCAAGCCTCTCCATTTCACGTGTCGAAGATCATGAATCTAACACTTTTTGTGCTATATCTTAAGTTTCATGTCTCTCGGTTTTTGCTTGTTTTTCCTGCAATTTTGTCATTTTGATTTTAAGTTTGAGCATCTCAATTGGAAGAATTAGAATCATTTCAATGTTATATATGAAGTAATACATGCTGATACAGAGAATCGGGTGAGCAGAGGTAAATCCAGAACGTCCAAGATTAATGAAATTTCCTTTGGTGGTTGTTGCTTGAGTGGCAGCCTTCAATTTCTCTTTTATCAGCCAGGTAAGAGCCTTTGAGAAGGCTTGTTGACCCATTGACATAGTTTCTCTATTTCAAATATGGAAGGTGACGGACATAACACTTTCCATGCTATATCATAACTTCCAGATCTACTGATTGATGCTTGTTCTGCCTGCAATGTTGGCATCTTGCTTTTAAATTTGAGTATCTTAAGTGGGATAATTGAATAATTTCCACCTAATGCAGCCAATTGCTCCTCTATTGGTGCATGATCGATGACATTATAGTCAGTTTTTTTACAAAACATCCAAATCATTGGATAATACAAAAAATAAGTTGAAATACACCTCTGCACCAGATTTCTTGCCTGAGAGATCAGTATGTCAAGACCACATCAGTATACCAAGACCTATGAGATGATCAAAGGACAAGAGTGGGAGTTACGTATTCTTTATGGGGCCGATAGACCATATTATAGAAATGGTGCTTTTAAAATCGACATGGAGAAAGAAGATACCTTTAAACATACACTAAACTAAACCCATAATATGCCCAAGTCTAGGGCAGACTACCGATTGACCAAACTTAAAAACCAGCTAAAGGCCGAGATTGACTCCCGTGAAAGTCTTGTAAACAAATATAATTTAGTCGCCAAGGTTATCTTCCATGATAATTTCAGGGTTACTGCATAAAACGTCATTCTAGATGACGTTTGAAAGGGCCTCTTAGCGACCGTGATTGCAACGCCGGTTGTTCCAGTCATCATGGGTTTTGCTGCCGGGTGCGGTCTCATGAATGCTGGCACAAAGCTTTCCTCTAGTTGACTGAGAATAAAAGCTCAAAAGCACAACCAGATCCGGATGCTCGCAGGAAGCAATCTCAATTGAATTGCAAACCTAGTCAGCAAAGCGCTCAAAGATGGTATAATAAGTCAAGACGAGTTTCATTCGGTTCTAGAAGAAATTTGAAAATACCACGCTATGAAAAAGGGAGAGGATGCTGAAAAAAGCGTAGAGCTTGATGAGGCCACAAAATGGAATTGGTTGAGAGAGGGCGCAAAGGTTCACGCCATTCCTTCATGAAAAAACTTGGAGTTGGGAGGTAATTTTAGAGAAAAATCGCTTCAACTCGCAACCAGCGTATATGAACCCAACACCCGTTGCAACAAGTTGGGTTTGCACTGAATATTAAGTGTTGGTTGGGAGAGATGAAAATTACCTTTCTATAAAGAATATAAATTTACAAAAAATTTTCAAAACATTAACAAACCTTAAATTTAAAGACAAAGTATGATGTTTGACGTCAGTCGAATTTATCATGTTGTATTACATGCTAGTCAAACACAACAACAATGCATTCTTTACAAGTAAATAAAATATTTGAATTAAATAAATAATCAAGTTACATGTTGGTTATCTTTTTATATATGTGTCGTAAATAAATACAACTGTTTTTTTCAAAAAAGATATAATAAATAAAGGCTAAGAAAATCATATAATATTTGGAAACTATCATTATCTCGGTAAAAAAGTATGGTATGTAATGGGTGAGCAAAATTGATTGTGTTCGATTTTCGATTATAAGGCTTGTGTGGCGTTTTAAAAAAAATGCCTATGTCTTGTGTTAAATTTGAAATTGTAATTTAAAATAAATAAAAAGAAATTTTTGATAGAAGGGAGATTTGAACTCATTACACCGAAGTGACTAATGTCTTAAACAGACGCGTTAGCACACTGAGCTACATCAACATATGCTAACATTTAAAAGCAACTAGGATATCGGAGCTGTAGATAAATGTGTAAATTTACAATTACCAATTATATATTAAATGAAACCGTCTTCAATTACATTAATATTAGCCAATTTTTTACAGACGCAAGGAATCCTTCCATGAATGTAAAACCCCCTAGACCCCTGCAGTAGCTGCAATGAGATCAGAAGGTAGTGGGACACCTCGCTTACTTGCCATTTAATTGGCCAGAAGGTTCGATCATCTAAGCTGTAGCCTCAGGACGCAAATTGTATCCGGGTTGCTTTTGCCCTTATTGTCCATAATTAGCATAGTCCTCAAAAAACCGATTTTTCACCTCGATTGGAAAAAACTTGGTGTAGATGGCGATATTTGCAAACCCATAAGATGTCTTATTGGGGGAAACTTCTCAGCATCCTTTGGAGCAAAAAACCTAATGTTATCAAAAAAAAAAGTTATCACGATAATATTAGCTGAATTATTCATGGGAAATTTAGTTGGATGTGAATTATCCAGGGGGAAATTATTTTGGGTGGGATTTATCTAGGAGGAAATTTCCTTCCCAGGTGAGGGTTATCTGGTCACCATTTATGTATACCACTCGTATGATAAACAGATCCTGAAACAATAGGTCTTCTTTCTATGTCAAACTTTTTTCTGAAACATTAATATACTCCTTATTTTCAATTTAACAATTTAGGTTAATCGATGTGGTTTATAGAGTTTTGGAAGTCTCTGAGATGGTACGAAAGAGGTGGTTTTCAAATGAATTCAAAAATTTCATTTCAAAGCTTAGATACGTTTTGGGAAGGCTTTAGGGTAAAAATAATTCGAATTTCAAGAGCTATTTTTCGTAAGTAGTATGTGCTTTTAAAAAGTTTATCTTCGTTGGTACCTTTTTCGGTAATGGCTCCAGTAGCGTTGGTAGTTTAAATTGCGTTGGTCGTTGTATCTGTTATTATTTGTATAGTTTCTAGTATTATGCTGTTCGTAGCGCTGGATAGGTGAGTTAATGAATTTCAAAAAGAAATCATTTGGTTTTCCTGTACTTTCTTCTTCAGTATAAGGTTAAATAAGTTTATCCAGGTTTTTCATAGTGTTTAGAATTTTATTTTTCATCCTTCATGACTTGTAACTTGTGGGCGTCAATAGCTTGTTTCACTTGTGCGAGTTTTATTTAATTCTGTAGAAATTTTGGTACGAACGTCAAAATTTTTTTCCCCGGTCTATTGTTCTTGCATAGAAGCTAAAATGACATGTTTTAACGGATAAAAATTAAATTTTAGTCAGGATATGAGGCAGAAATAATCACAAACATAGTATGGGATGGAAGCTACTTAACAACAAGTGGTGTATGGCGTAGACCTCAGTTAACGAGAAACAAGTTAATTAAATATACGTGTGAGATTTTTGACAAAACTCTACTTTACAAAAGCGACAAAGTTTTTTATATATTAAATTGATTGGTAAATATCGCTTTTCAACGATTTCCTGCAGAAAAAAAAAAAAAAACCCTTTCGCTATTTTGAAGATGTCGGCGGCACCGCCTGCTGTTTGTAAAATGAGTTTTGTGCCTTGCTAATATAACATTTCGTATAATTTGCTGCTTGTTAAAGTTACATTTATACACAACACAGGAATAGCACACTTTGCAACTAGTTATAAGTTCCCTGAGAAGTAAAATGACAGATGGGGCGTAGATAGAAGCTAAATCACAAGAAGGCGTAAGATGGTAGCAGGGTTGCGGATGAACATGTAACTAAAGCTTAATGGCAGAAGGCGCATACAATAGAAGCCTAGTAAGCGGGCTTAAGAGTTATATTACTTCTTAATTTTGTAAAATTTGAAGCCAGATTCGGCAGCAGTTGTTAGCCCATTCCAAGATAATAACAGCAATATCAAAAATGTTTAGGTTTTTTAACAAATAAATTGCGTCACGGGTTCAAATGATTTATCAATCAAGGGTACTTTCGGGGAACTTTGTGTCACTTTTGGAATTTCGAGTCTCTTACGAAATATTTCATTCCATTGTAAATTGCCTAAAGACTGGAAAACGTAGCCTCCTAACAAAATTTTTAAATTCATGGCAAGATAATTTTTTTCTCAATATAATACTACCAAGTTTGTTATGATTTTAGTTCATTGATACATAAATAAAATATTTTTTCTAATAACAAACTATGTTTCGATACACATTAGGTGTAAGGGCAAAATCTCACATAGAGGGCCAGTTCTTGTGGAGAAATCCCTATTCTACCTGCCCGGATACGTATGTTTAAAGGGCAATAAATTTCACAACGCGGGACAACTTCTGAGAGAAAATCCCTATGATCATCGGTGAATGGTGAGTCGTGGAACACGTTACAATATAAAGGGACATAAAAAAAAAAAACTCTTACTCGAACTATGAGCAAATAATTTTGCTATAGAGGATATGAATGTTCTATTAAGCAAAAAAATACAGGTGAACATTAATTTCTGAGTCCAATGTTTTCCTTCAGACACAATAGTTTCGTTTTGTCAGTAAGGTTCTAATTTTATTACATATAAAAAAAAAGATACATTGGAAAAAAACAACTTTTTGGCAGAGAATTCAGACTTACTAAGTTATCTAGAAAATTTAACAAGGAAAGGAAAGAAGGGCAGGATATCAACAGCAAATTTCCGGATGTTTTTCAATAACCTAAAAAAAATTAGACTTTCCAAACCCCCCATGAAATGATAGCCTTACCATAATGTGCCTGCCACGGATCTGTCTACCATTATCTTGCAGCAAAGGGTTTTTAATTGTTTTTAAAATAACAGAAAGATACTGCAATGGTTCGCATACTAAACACTATGACACAGCGTTGTCAGAAAAAAAAGGAGTTTAATTTAGTTATTTTTTAAATACTGGAAAATATTCCAATCAAAATTAACATTTTAACAAAATTTAAATTTTAAAAGAATCTATGTTACATATTTTGTAATTTATAAATATATTTATTGACTGTCTCATTTTGTTATTAAATATTTTGACATTGTTATATGAAATTTCATCTAAACGTTCAAACAATGTTGGTTGCGGTATTTCTTGGTTAGCAGCACTACGACTGAATATCACTCATTTTGTGTCTGCCTTGGTACCACTCGACAAACTCGTCCAACATAACTGGCCCTATTCAAATAAAGTTTAAATAAAATTTTTGAAAACATATAACCGTCTCACAATGTCATTCCTCGATTGTTACCTTACTTATTTCATGTGATGTAAGATTCCTTGGTTAAAGTTCTTTTCGACTAAATTACGTTACATAAACAAACATGATTTCAATTCGCCGTTTAAAGACATTACGATTAGTTCACTTTTATCTAATCAAATCATTAACTCAAACCAAAAAAAATAATTCTATATGCTGATTGGCAGACTGGTATTGCTTGCTGACTTAATCCACAAAATCTAGGCAAGTAACATTTCTATGTTCCATATTTTGCACTTTATATAAATATATTTATTGACTGCTTAATTTAGCATTGTTAGCAGGCATTGTGTTGTGATAACAAATTTCATCATGCCACTCTGATAAAATAAACTGACCCTGATAAATTCGCTGACTTTCAGAAAATATATAAGAAGGAATTCTAAATTCAAAGTACGAATAAATTAACGACTGTTCTTTACTAAATGCCACACAATACTTCCAAACAAAGTGTAAAATCATAGCATAGATATAGTCTTTGATCATGACGGAATTTCAATTATAATTTATGCTTTCCAGTGACCATCTAAATGTAATAAGGATTATTTTACGATAAAACCATATATCGGGCTCAAAATTTGATGTTTATCTCAGTAAAGACATATGCTACTTTTAAGAGACAAAATAATATTTATATATTAAATGTTTTTATACCCAAACGCAAAAAAATTACTGTTTGAAAATATCAAAATAACTATTGTGTAAAGGCTATGGCTTATAATTTAATTCGATGACTAGACTAATAAACAACGCATATTTTACCCGGAAAAGTTGAATTTGGGCATACAAATCCAGCCTAAAATTTACTAAAAGATGATTAGCATGTCCACCAATTAAAATTTTTAGAAACCATAAAATCTTTCGGCAGTTTAATGTCATTTTAGCTGTTTCAAAACAAGTAAAATGTGTGAATTGTTTTTTTCTTTTTAAACAAGTCGGTTTCTGGCTTCTAGGCAAGTAGCTAAGTTAAAACTCCAAATTTAAAGCACCTAAATGCTACTCATACGTTTAATGGACGATAACCGGATTTTAGCCCAAGACATTGTGGTTAGGAGTCAGATGCATTACAAACAGAGCTATCCGGGTACAATACAAATACTTGATCATTAATTGGTTGATACTCATTTTCCGAGATATAAGGTACTTCTACCAACATTTACAATGTCTGTCAACTTGATTTAGCATGGTGACTAACAATAGACATGCCAATCTGTTGTTTTTAAGATATGAATATTTAATTCAAGTCAATCAACTTCATGCCAAATTTTGAACACAGAAATTAAAGAAAAATACAGTAAATAGTTTTATATAAATCTCCTCATTTCAATGCAAGCTAAAATAAAATACTTCTATTGGATCAGCAGCATTTTGAGCAAGCAAGCATACCAATTCAAATTTTGGATTCCTAGAAATTACTTTCACAGCAAAAAATTCACGTTTTTCAATTTCACTTTCATTCGCTTCTAAAAACTCTAAAGTCGTCATTTTCGTGCGATCAAAGACAAACCTCAATAGTAAATTTTAAAATTAATGATTGCTCAATCAATCAAAAATCTTTATTTCACCTCAGTAAAAATTACACAGCGAGAAAATATATACCATACATTTAAATGCTAATATAACCCAATCATTTTTTTTTTTTGCAAATACAACAACTACATTTAAAAACCTTCTTCTTCTTAACCAGTTTTTTTAAAACAAGAAATAGAAGAAGTCTGTCAGAAGGGTATTCCAGATAAAACAAGCTTTGAAAGAAGTGCATTAGTTCCGTATGTAGTAGTTTTAGCTGAGGGCAGTTCTAAAATCATCTTATTCCTCATTAAAAGCTGTAGAAACTTTGCATGAAAGCTGACTGACTGTATTTTTGATTTTCGAAGTGTAGCAGTTCATCAAAAGGTAAATCATGGTTCTGATGGATTAATCTGAGGGTACGTTTTTGAACTCTATGAATTAGCTGGTGGTCAGTTTTCTTGCAACCCATCCAAATTCAAGGACAATACAAAATCCGAACAAGAATATAACTATTTAAAAGGATTCCAAATTGATTAGCATTCATATGGTTCCTCATTCTAATCAAGCAAGATATCTTATTAATTAAAGGCTACAATAAAAATAACTCAATATGTTCAGAAAATTTTAATTTAAAATCTATCGTGATTCCTAACCATATAACTTCAACACCAAAAATGTTAAATATAATATTGTATTGACCTTTAACACCTAAAAACATAACTTGGAACTTTGTTGCATTAACAACCATGGAATTATTACGGAACCAGTTTTGGAGTCTACCAATATCATTATATAACCGGTTTCGATTATTATTAAAAACTTTATCACAAGGTAACAAGGTACTATCATCAGCAAAGTTACAAATCTCAATTCAAGTATAAAAAATACATATCGTTAATATTAAATAAAATTGGTCCAGGAATGGAGCCTTGAGGAGCTCCTAGTGTTATTTCTAACCACTCATTGATCATTGAGCCTAGTTTCAATCTTTGTTTCCTGGAAGAGAGGTAGCTTTTTATAAGTCTCAGATTATTGTGAGAAAACCCGTATGCAGCAAGTTTAGCCAGGAGAAAATTGTGAAATATGCAGTCGTACGCTTTCGACATATCAATTAGAATCGTGCATAATGAGAAAAAAACGTTAAAGATAGACATGGGCGAACTCAAAAGTTTTTCAGCTTCATCGGGAGTCCAACAAGTAAAACAAATATTTTAAGAAAAACATTGAGTGATTGACGAGCTAAATCATTGAGAAAGTTTCTCGGCAGCAAAATCGCATAAATAATTTCTTGTGTTTTCAAATAATGGCAAATAACTTAAATACATAAAACTAACAACTTAATAGAGTCAGTCAAAAAGTTTAAAAGCGTAAACAAAATTATTATGCAATTAACATGTAATTATTTAAACATGACAGAGCTGCCTGAAAGATACTTGAAAATTAGGAGAACACCTGCAAGAAAACATAATTAATCAAAACTCCATTACAATTGAACCATAAGATTTTGAATAAGACAAAATTTTTTATTTTTTAAGTATATTGATGAACCTAACTTTTTATTTCAAAATTTGTGAAACGCCTATAATACTAGTAATCATATATAGCAGAGCAACTGCACTAAAATTTCCCAAAGAATTTCATGTTTTTAAAATGAGATAAAAGAATTAAATTAAAAAAAAAGTAATAAGCGGATTCTTTTCTAAAGGTCCACTTAAAATTTAAATGCTCCAGTATCGTCGTATAAAGTAATAACCACATTATTTTTTAAAAGCACACTTAAAACTTACATGCTCCAGTATCGTCGTATTTAAGAAATTCTGATGTAGAAACTGTCCTCATAAATTCTAGTGAACTGTTCCACTGATCTCTATTGATTATTTTGTATTTTGATTGCTAGGAATAAACGATTGACATGCAAATTACAACAGTATTCCTGATAAAAAACAAGGTACAACATTTTTTTGATTTTTGACATTCTCATTTGTTACTCATATTGAATAAGTTACAAAACAAGTACACATAATTAAAAACAATTAAGTTGAGCATTTATTTTCCTTACTTAATACAAGATTATACTTAATGAAAAATGCAACCCTAAAATAAAAAGGAGTTTCGAGGGGTATCAACCAACCACACACATTTCAAAGACATCCAGGATTTGAAGAATTACAGTTAAAAAATTTTTAATTTGAATTTAATTTCAAATTTAATTATGTATATTCGAACTTCTATTTCTTTTAAATCTAGTAACAATTAAACAGAATTCATCTTCACAAAGGTAAAAAAAATCCAGGTTGGGACAATCAGGTAAAGCATACCCGTAAACAAAGTCGTGCATAATGCTTCGATGTGGGCTGCAAAATTTAGAGGGTTGTTGGAGGTGTTCTACTTGCTATGAGTAAGTAATTGCAAAAAAAATCATTCCAATTTTCGAGCTCTGAACAAATAACAAACAAAACACATAAAATTTCAGACAACGCGTTTTAAAGTATAAAATCTTACGTTTAGGAACTGTATAAATTCATCTATATAAGGGCATGTATTTCGAAGAAGAAGTTGTAACATTGCTTTTCCAGTGTTTATGTCTAAACTTTTTTGGTCTTTATCCTTAAAAAACATGTAAATACATCTACTTCTATTTTTATATAACAGTAAAAATTTTAAGGATTTTATTCGAGGAAAACAAGGGGGAATGATCACTTTCATGTTTGTCTCAAGATATGGCTAAATGGTTTTTACAGAAATATCAAACTTTGTTTATTTTAAAGCTAATATATAAAAATATAAAGCAGAAATTATCCCTTTTATATAAAGGCCGAAGGATTACAAATCTATAAAGCTTTTCCAAGAAACTTTCTAGGGACATTAAAAAACAGTTTCTTGAACTCTAAAAAGTTACTACATAAAGATAATATTCTAGTGCCAACATTTGTTTTCTTTATTAAATAGTTCAGAGTATTTTCTTTGAAGAAAATATATTGAATTACTTTGTTCATTTGTTGGTTTATTTTATTTAAAAAACCTTTCCTTAATTCTAAATGCAGTACCTCCAAGCTTAACCTAACAACAATGATTTTACTAAACTAATTTTTTTTTACTTGTTAATCTCAAATAACTTAGAGTAAGGGTAGAGACCACAAAATTTTTCAATAAACTCTCTGGAAAGAAAATTCATAAAATTGAAATTATATATCAAAGGTAAACTTTGTGCCCACATGTAATGCCCTTGTGTTTTTACAGAAAAATTCTTTATGACCGCTACGATGTCTTCCATCCTCATCACCTACTTCGAAAGGAAATGTTTTGCAACCACTACTTTTTAGGAATTGAACAAAAGTATCTCAAAACATTGCTTTAAGAGGCATAATATACAACTATGATATTGCCTACTTGAGGAGGTAACTTATATTAATTTGTAGCTTGATCAAATGCATAATCAGCTACCTCATTAGTATTTCCTCATCACCAACTTCCTCTTGACTTCCTTTGTTATCATACTTGACTTAATTAAACTTTCAAAATGATTTTTGTATTGTTAATTATAAAAGAATTCTACTTCATGTGTGCCTAATCTTTTGACCTAATGGATTTTTAGTGTCATAAGCAGGTATTGACTTTGAGCTGTATTTGGTGATACAATTTTGGAACCATTGAGATACAATAAATTGACATTGCAAACTGAATTGGAGTACTCAGCAAAGTGCTTTACACTTTGAATTACAACATTTTTGGACATAACACCTTGGTAAATTTTTCTTTTAACTGAACCACCACGTAATTCCATGCAGTATCTAAATTTGATAGCAAATTATTAAGCAAACAAAAGATGTATTGCAATCTGACTGACTTCTTCAAGAGTCCAAAACAAATAATGCTTTGGCTTATACACTTTTTCTGCTTTTTTGTCCTTCCAACAATAAATGATATCTTTACGGCCCTGCTAACAATAACTTATATCAGGAAGCTTAAGGAAGGGAATAATCATGTTCCAGTTTTCAATAACAACCGATTTTGAAGGTCGACCCTTTTGAGAAAGTTTTCTCTTTGCTGATGCGAAAATGTCTCCTTTGCTTCCTGCTGACAATTAGGAAATAAGCTGAGTGATTTCTGCTTTTTTTCAATGGTGTGTTTGGCAGACATTTATTCATGCAAGAAACGGCCTTAACAAGAGACTGACATGTAGTGGAAGTTGGATTTAGGTTTAGAGATGAGCTCGAAACAGGTGTTTGTCTTTCTATCTTTTTTTCATTCTATCTTTTGCATACACAACTTGGTAACTTTTTTAATTTGCTTTTATCGACGCCCTCATTTTGTTTCTTGTTCTGTTCGCTTTATCAAATATACCTCTTTATTTATTTTTGTCTCTTCTCATAGTCTTTCTGTCTCTCAGATCCTAGTTTCGTTATTTTTTTATATCATTATAATTGTTGAGAAATTGAAGACATTGCATTTAAACTTAAATACTTAAAGTAAAAACAAACAATTAGTTTGGAAAAAAAAAGTTTCGTGAAAAGAAGTGCAAAAAATCTTAACAATCAGTTATATGGTCATTCAAAGCTTGCTTGCAAAACTAAAACTTTAAAATGATGCATTAAAATGATATTTTAGATTTACTAAAAAAGAAAAACTATTATTCAATCATTCGAAAATATTTAGTTTCTGTTATTTTTCAGGAAAAAAACAAAATTGTCTCATAAACTTTGTTTAATTTTCAAAATTTGACATATGCACTTGATATAAAATCATGACAATCAAATTTTGAAAAAAAAATTTAATTTTCAAGGTGTTGGATGATAATTTTTCAATTTGACCCATATCTAGAAATTTTAGGAGATATATCAAATAATCAACATTGTTTGTGAGACAAAAAAATTAATGATTTGACGCTAAAAGAAAATTGCAATATGTGGAATTAAAGAATGGAAATAAATATATTAAAGCATCAAAATTAGAGAGGTTGTATAAGTTGCAGTAAATAAGTTTAAAAGTTATTTTTTTAAATCAAATTCCAAAAACAATAAACTTATGTTAGAAATAATTTATCAAAGAATGAAACTTTAAAATTAACAAAAAAAATAAATAAAAAAATATTTTTGAATTAGAGCCAAAATTAAATTCTTTAACCATGCGACTTTTTTTTTTCTTTCCTTAGGGTAATAGAAGGAATGAGTAAATTTATAAGAATACTGGAAACAAAAAATAAATATTTTATATTTACCCGTGCAAAATCGAAAGCGTATCTGTATATTTTCTTGAAACTGGAGGCGTCCTTTAAACACCCACGAAGATAATCTAATTTTGATTTAAGTTTTGACATATTATCACATCTAAGAAAAGAATAGCCACTTAACTGCACCTAGTCTAATATTACAAACTGTGAATTTAGAAATAATTCCATACCCCAACTTCATGCAGTTGATATGAATTGCTAGACAAGAACAAGGGCGTGGATTGAATTTTCCTAGCCTAAAATGAGCTCTATGGTCTGAATGAGCTCTATGGTCTGAATAAAATTATGGTAATTTAAGTTAGGTAAGAAAAAGTTTAAAGAAAATACGAAATCATCCCTTATAATTATGTTCTCACATTCCATTGAAAAGATATAGACTGATTTTTCTATACCAACTGTAAAAAAATGAATATTCTTTCATTCTAACGAAAATAATTTTTTTCATTCTCTAACCTGTAAATTATCAATTATAATATATTTTCACGCACATTGAAGAAAAAACACATATCAAATACGAATTGACTTTATGCAATTGCTTACACCAGCAATTTGTGACGAAGGATACCCAATAAAAACATTGAAACACAAAAATAAATTCCCATTAAAAATTTTTTCAAGGAAAAAAGCATATGGTGCATAAAAAAACAAAGCAGTAAGAATAAATGTGTATATATTTATTTGATTCATTAGTTGTTGCTCAAAAAGAAACTGGGTAAAAGTGGCTGCTGGAGTTGTTGGATTAGCTTTTAACAGGGGCTACCTTTTATGCAATGCAATTTTTAAGAAAAGCACAAAATGTGTTTGTGACGTCAAAATATCTTAAGAATCAATAATTTTAAATAAGTAATGTAAACAAAAAGTATATCTTACACAAGTATCATTTAAATTGGTCCTAACTGCTTAGTTATCTGTATTTTTCTTTTTTAGTTAGTTTTTTAAAGGGTGATCAAAAACTTAGTTCCAACAGCTGATCATAATGATTAGGACCATCTAAAAAGGTGTACTAGTTGTTTAAATTTTGTATTTTAAAGGTATTTCTGAGCTAATTTTTTATTTTATTTGTCCCTACTACCTTTTTTTAGCTTTAACAAAAATAAAAACTACAAAAAAAGGATGGTTTTTCAGAAAATAACGCGCATAGTTTGGGATAGAAATAAAAAATAAAATGCATTGCTTAAAGGGTTAGGCAAAACATAATTATTTTTTATAACTATAATTCGGAAGATATTTCACATAAATTTAACAACTGAAAAAAATATGGCACTAAAGTGTATCACATCATATTTTACATGTTACAACAAACAACTAGGAAGAACTTAAGGTTATCAGAAAAACTCAGGTTTACTTACTCTAAAGAGCTCATCCCAGCTTTCCACTCACTAAGTTTAAAATAACCCATATTTTCTGCATCAAGTTTCCAAGCAATCACAAGTGTTACAATCTAAATAATCCACATTATCACACAAGCCTTTTAAAAATATTCTATAATTTCAAAAAAGCATAGAGACAAATCCAAATTTAAAAGTTAGATTATATAGTAAAATATAGCATTATGAATATTAGAGAGTATAACAATAATGGTTCAAACCAGAAAGTGTTGAAAAGAATTAATTATTTATCCTTTCAAAAAAGTTATAAATGGTTTTCCACTTATGATAAAATGTAAAAAAAGATGCAAAAATAAATATTAGCATAAAATGGATGAAGTCAATTTTTTACACAATTGGTCGTTTATAATTTCGTTATAAAACTTTCTGATAATTTGAAAAGTAGCTGTACTTTTTTTTTACCTAATCAATACCGTTTTACAAATGTTGTTAAGTAAAAAAAATGATTAGAAAAAAGAAAGGAGAATAGATATATCAAATAATTAAATTTAATTTGAAGTACATAAATACATTAAAAAAAACCTAAAAAACAGATTCTGTACTGCATAGAAACTTATTTACTCACATCTTCTGGGATAACTTGCAGATCTTTACAGAATACTTCCACTCCCTTTGGACCAATCACTTTGCTAGACGATTTTTCTAAAAATATCAGAGTGGTTAAATGAAAAGCAATAATTAGAATCCTTGCCAGCTTTGCTATCAGACAACTTAAGAAAATATTTTTTATTCAGAATGTTTGTTGTCTTAGAAACAGTAGTTTTTTTATTTAAAAAATTACTTCAGTCAATAGAAATAGATAGCTCATTTGATAATGAAAAAGAATGCTTTTTATTTCATCAAGAAAGCTCTAACGGTTCCAAAGAATTTAAAGATTTGTTAAAACAGCACTGAGATTTAAGCTTTTTTTCCGGCCATTGCCCAGTAGATATTATATTATTAGTAGATATTAAAAGCAGTAAAAGTAATAACTCTTTAGTTAATCACTAAATATATTGAAATAAAACATGGTAAACATATTGACAGTTCTGGTCGAAAAATATTTTAAAACGTAAACTTAAAAACTATTTTGCTGGTCTCAATTTTCAGCTATTTCCCAGTTATTAAGTAAGAAGGGTTTTTTATATAATCTTTTATCTTTGTATACGATTAAAACACTGTCAAATAATCTCATAAAAAAAAAAAAATTTTTTTTTGCCTTGGGATCATATTAAAATATATCCATAAAGTCAAAACAAGGGATTATCGAAACCTTTTCAATATTTTAAAATAACAACCATAGATTCAATAATTTAGGATCAAGTTGGTTCCACACTTTAATAAAAAAAGAAAAAATGAACTCAAATAGTAGATTGAATTTGAGTGAGCTGCATAAAAAAGTCAGTGTGATGGAGATTACGGAATATATGCTTAAAAGGCATAAGTTTGAGAGATATTTAGGACAATTTCCATCAAAAGTAAACTAATCGTTATGGTTTACCAGTATTAAAAAAATATAAAAAATTTTACCTGCATATTTATAGAACCAGGTTTCACATTTGTGTGGTGAAAATGAATGTGGTTTAATTGCATTTACATTACCACAATTTAAAGCGGATTTAAAGTACTTTTGCATTGAACTAAAGAAAATGAGCTTAAAAAAGACTTAAATTTCAAATAAATAATAAAAAATTTAATAAATATAGCGTGGTTTGTTTAACGAAATTTATTGCCAAAACAGATTAACCAAAAGCTGCAAAAACAGCAAAGACTGATAAAAAGCTAAATGCACATCAACTACGCTTATATATACAATCTATCAAGCTTCTTATGCATATCTCATTGTAATTTACTTCACTCATAACGTCTGTAAAATGACTGTTTTTCTAACAGTGTCAAATATATTTGGTAGAAGACTTTAACCTTTTATATATATATATATATATAAATATTATATAAATATTTTATAAATATTTGAAAAATTTTTTATATTGGCAACACTCTAAATTTTTATTTTTTTTAGTCTAGAAAATGCATAATCATCAATGACTAAAAAATTTATTTGATTATTTTGCTACATTTGAGGTCCAACTAAAATTCTCTTTCAGTTGGTAGATAAATGCAAATAAATTACCTTATATTCTCATCACTGTGTTTACTTCTTTTTGATGACGATTCTTGGTTAATAACATTCTTTTTCCGTTTTGGTGGCATTTTCTTTATTATCAACTTTTTTGCTAAAGGAAAGTCTATTTTTCAGTTCCATACTAAGTCATTCCGAATTCAAGTAAGCATTTAGCAGATACAATCATTGAAAAAGTTGAAACTATATTGTTTCATTTTCAAAAAGTTTCACGAGGAAAAAACTTTTATTTTTCTCAAAATGCAATAATTTATGAACTCCACTAGTTTGTTTTTTTCACCTATTTTGCATGATCTGTGAGAAAAACAAAACACAAAAAAAAAACTTTCATTTACATACACTCCTTTTTTCTGTGGAGAAAACAAATATTTAAAAAAAACTTAGCTACACAAGATTCTTTAGAAAAAAGTTTTAAGCAACTTCATTTTTCTGTCCTGGTGAATTCCGAATTCACCAGGACAGAAAAATGAAATATTAAGCACAAGTTTACTTTAGTAATGGTTAAATTAATTTCATAAATAATCCAGGTCTATTACAACATATAATGAAAAAAAAAATGCATCACAAAATTACGTGTGTAACACACGCAATTTTGTGCATAACACTGTTGTGTGCTAACACAATTCCTTAAATAAATCTACAATTTGATTTTTTATAATTCATGGAAATTATTTAATAGCAAGAAATATTTTAAGAAGTAAAAATATAGATTCTAGTTTTTTTTTCGAAGTTACTTATTCTGTTTAAAAACTTGTAAACTGAATACTGATCACTGGTGGTGAATTACAACCAATACAGTTCGGGTTAGGTCTACTTCATTGTCAATCATAGCTGTTAAAATGAATGAAAGTTTAATGTTCTGCATCATGAGTTACAGAAAAAAAAGGATGAAGAGAAAATCAATCACGTTTGTTAATAATAGAATATTGAGCCAATGACTGAAAGCACAAATATCAAAGCACCATCTATGTTCAACAAGGAGATTAATTCAGTTTGAAAAAAAGTTTTTACAGATACGGTTGCAAAGAAAAATCTCAAAAAGAAAATAGATGCATCAACAATATTTTGTTGTCATACACCTAAAATACAAAAATTATTGCATAAACCTAACAGGATTTAAGTTATCGGAAACAGAAGAAAATAATATCAATCTTTATGTTGTTAATCTTAGAAAATAGAACATTAAAAAAACGAAAATTACCTTGCAAATTCTTGCCAAAGCTAATAAAAAACAGTGGCGTTCATATGCCATAAAAAATGCAAAACTTTGTAGGTTTTACAGTACTTAGGTATTTTTTGTAAGCAAATAAGTGAAATCCCTAATCTACTTGGAAGAACCAACAGTAAATTTTCTATACATTGAAGAATGCAATGTAAAAATGCAATAACTTCTTAGTTTTTCAACTAGAAACCGATCGAGCTTGAGATTAGTTTGATATCTTTTCTTGAAAAATAAATTTCACCAAATCATTTAATTTACACAAATTTAAAAAAGTCTGCCCACGACAAGTCTACCCGCGACAAGTCTACCCACGAAAAGTCTGCCCACGACAAGTCTGCCCACGACAAGTCTGCCCACGACAAGTCTACCCACGATAAGAACTTGACATTTCATCTAAATGCAACACTGAGTAGACAAAAATTTACAGAAAAAGGATTGTTTATTTAGGATCCCCATCAAGTATAATCAACAAATATTTAAAAAATATGATAAACTAAATTTAGTCACGATTACAATGGCTAGCAAATTACTGTGTTTTGAAGAGGCCTACAAACTGACTAGCCTCTGTGTTGAGACAAGATCACAATAGTGAAACAAGCGTTTATTTTATTATCTTATTAATTCATGCCATTTAGTGAATTTCAAAAATCTAAGGATAGAGAAAAGAAGACAAACAAGGACAATGAGTATAATGAATATATACCTATTATATAAGAATATAGAATATAAGAATATGAGTATATATGAATATACTTAGCAACCAGGGAAGAGAGATTGTGTTAGTATTGGAAGAAACCAGCATATATAAAATGGCTTGTACTTTGCAAATTATCAGAGCTGTATACTCATTATTTAAACCTAAATGCTCATTAGTAAAAATATCATAATTTGCAAGTTTTCACCCATCAGTGATGCATAGTAGTAGAACCTAAAGGTTCCCACTCTGTTTGTGTATGTAGAATACAAAAAGTTGATGTTAAAGTTATCAAGAAATGCTTGTTTGTAATTGAAATTCATCTGAATTCATTATTTTTAACACCAGATGATGATAGCGAAGTTGATGACAATTTAAAAATAACATTTTAACAATGGACAATTGTAGATTGAAGAGAACTTATCAACCAAACTTTACGTGAGGATGAGTTTATACTTGAATTATGTAAAAAGTTAGATAGCATCATGACTTGAAACAAACAACAATGGACATTGCACCCAATTATCATTTATTGCAGGACACACAATGAGGCTGATTTAACAGTTTAATCACTATGTTTTACTTGCGATGACCTTAATCATGAAGTTAACATGGTGTATGATATAGTCAAAGAAATCGTTAGTTACATAAAATCAACCCTACCAATGGACGTAAATAGCATGGTGCGTCACCTCTTACCCGAGGCTGCTAAATATAATTTTGATTCAGTATTCATATTTCATAAAACAATAATAGAGACCAAATTTCCAAATTTTACATTAACAGGTTTGTTGTCACAGGTACAAACCAAGGAAAAAGAGTAAGATAAACTATTAACTATTGTATCATTCTAATGCCAACAAAAAAAGAGTCTCATGGAATATCTTTAAAACAAAAACTGTGCATATCAAGGTGTCAGTAAAGACATGATTATCAAAACCTTGAAGATTCGGGATCATTTGAACAAAACTATAAAGGGTGGCAGAAAGTTCAAGGATGCTGTAGCAACTAGAAGGTAGTTCCTCACAGACTACTATGTTTAAGAAGTGTCTTGGTAATGTTTAGGGCTGTTTGAAAAATGTAATACTCTATTACCCAGCAAAAACAATGATAATTAAGAAATTATGGAAAAGTTCTGAAAGTTGTAAGCTTTAAGGCAACCTTGAGGGCAATATGACATGATATTTGGGGTACGAAAAGATGCCAGTTCTGTGTGATGTTGTGGTATTTGCTGTATTTTTTTTAGACTGTCAGTAACCCCATCAACTTGGTATTAAATCATCTCTTACATAACAAAGCTACTAGAAAAAAGTTTTTCTCAAATTATATTTTTAACATGTAAAGCATATGCAAAAAAATTGGCTTTAATGTGTTGTGTATTTAATGATAATTTTAATA
>JAUZNK010016340.1:0-22014 GCA_035046665.1 Euphysa ruthae | reverse complement strand
GGAACTGAATAAATAAAAAATTCCTGAACACGTCATTATGCTGAAGAAAGTAGCAGGTTGGCTCCCCATACATTATGAGAATAAATATTAACTCATGCTTTTAATTATTTACCTGTTAAAACGAACAATCAAAATATGTTTCAAGTTAAATTGTTTATTTTTGACAACTTTGAGATGAGAGACTAAAAGCGGAATCCCACTGAAGGCATACCAAAACATTAAATAATTTTCTTAAATTTTAAGATAAAAACAAAAACAGAATTTCTTCATATTTTATTATTGTTAGATATATTTTGCCAACGGCATTAAATACCCTAAATATTGTTCAAAATCCCAATTCTGTTCAGGTAGTAATATCCGGAAAGAGATTGTTTGTAATTTTCTCGACGGTAATTTTCCGCTTCTTTGAATTTTTAGACATGTGAAAAATATGTTTTCAAAGTATACTTGAATCGAAATTTCATACACAATCAAGTATTCCCAATAATTGCAACCCACGTAAATAGTTCTTACTCCATATAATTATTTAGTCCCATCAAATCTCTCATTTAAACAGAATTTAAATGGTTATTATCAATATTACCAACTCAGTATTATTCATGCTATTAACTGTGTTTCGCCGTTTTAATTGCTATGCAATAGCTTAAATTCAAAACGAATTTAAACTTAATTACCACTTTTGTTTAAAGACACGAAATTAAATACTAAAATACTAGATGGTTAAATTAAGGAAAGAATGAAACAAGTTATGTTTCATGACACGGAATTAAATATTAAGGTGGTTCCCTAGTGATTTTACTAAAACATTCAATATGAATGAAATGAAACTCACATTTTTAAATTTTAACCATGGTGTTAAAATATACATATTTGAAAAAAATCGTTCTAAAGTTGTGATACCTTGAATCACGCGTATCATTTTTTGCCAAAATATATAAGAGGAGTATACCCTGAAAATTTCAAGTCAAACGGATATTTCATTCAAATTTAATTTACCGCAAAAAATGAAAAAAAGAAACATCTTAAGCGAAAAAAACGCAATAAAAAAAAATGCAAAAACAAAGAGAGGATATTTTGTTAAAATATCACGATAAAAGTTAAGATTCACTTATCAGTGATCAGGTGAATGTACCAACTTCATAAACACCCTTCCTATTCCTTGTTAATATCAGACCACTTTTTATGTATTGCGCGCAATGTTTTTCCGCGTTTCTTTATGGAATCCAATGACATGCGTTTCATTGTTTGTTTTCGCAGTGAGTTTGACTATTTGTAAAGCTTGTTGAAGTCTCATAAAAATACCAGCCCTTTCCATAACTGAAGTTTTACCGTCATCGAACTCTAAAATATGACAGAGTGGACTACGATCTCAAGAGTCTTTTTGCCTACAAATACGAGTCTCGGGCAACGAGACCACACGATACACCTTTGAAAGAATCATTCACGTTTTGTGTCTTACCATATAGACACTTCTTTAAGAGTTTTTGATCTCTCAAACGCTCGAACAATTGTTTAATTTTCTGGCTCCTCTTTAATACTAGGAGGTAGATTGAATTTTTCTTTTTTATCATTTTTAGCGTTCCAGAAAGAAGTTTTCCAGAGCAGAGTAACCGAGGCATCGCAAAAACAAATGACCACCCTAATATTTACATCAAAACGAAACTATTAGTTTGGTCAGATCTCTTGCTTGACAACAACTTCTCATTATCTCCACACAAACAGTTTATTACAAACGGTTGCAATAATTCCTGCTTCATATATGCATTAACCTTGACACTATCGCCATCATGTTTTAGACAAGCCGAACAAGGCTTACCCAAAAGTTCAGCAATGACGTCATCCAGGATATCAATGTTTATAAAATAAGTCATTAGATGAATTAACTTTATATAGATTAGTGACTAGAAGTTCTACAACAAGTATATTGTCCACAGGGGTGTGCTTTGTTGTTTCTGTCAGAACTTGGAGGAAAATTTGCAATACTCTGTCACTTTCATTTTCTTTTTCCATTGTATCATTGCTTCTTACGTTTATCTGCATTACCCATCACATTATTAAATCTCAATAAAGGCAGCAACAAACAGGAACCATATATAGATATACAACCACAACAACAGATTTGTTTTGGAATCAATTTTTTAGTTTAACGTTTAAATAAAATACTCTGTCAAAGGTATTAAAATTAATTTTGATTTCGTAACTATTGTCTCGATTGCATTTAGACTAATAAAAAAAAATTTTTTATTCTTCCATTTGATTTTCTAAATTCAACTACGATAAAATACATAAAAAATAATTTCTTTTTTTAAATTTTTTGGGCAAATTTACAAAGTTTTGGGTCAATAACATGCTAAAGTCTTGGCAAAGATATCTCAAAAAGTAAAATATACTAAGACTCAATGTTTTGCAGTTTTAAACCTTTTAAGTAATTAAATGTCGCGAGATATATAAAATTATTAGCATATAAAAACAGATTAAAATCACCCCTTTTCATATACTAATCCCTCTTTATAATTGTGTTTATCATCAAATTCTTTCCTAATTGTTCTAAGCTTTTTTCTTTGTTTTTTATACTTTTCAGATGATTTTTCATCCATTAGCTTTACACGCAGCACATCAGTCTTTTGGGTACCGGAATTGGTAAAATGTCGTGGAATAATACCTAATTAATTAATTTTGTCCCTTTGAAATTTACACCATGAATCGCTAGTGCAGGGACAATACTTATGGCGTTCTTGTTTTGCGAACAGTGATGAACTAGTCCTCTTATCGTTTTCTTCATGCCACACCAATTCCATTTTTTTTTGTCGTATGCACATACCGTAATAATTTTGCAGTGTATTTGTCACTTTATCTGTCGCCATTCCTTTTCCGGTAAGTCTTTTGCTGCCTTTTAATAGTTTTCCATTGTATGTATGATACTTTAAGGGAGCGCAATCGCGATCCAACTCTTTTTTTTTTACATGACCAACACATTCGCTTTTTTTCAATTTTGTACCCTGGGTAAAGATTCTCACTTAAAATTTCTTGATAAAACTTACTGTCACCATCACCATGGTAATTTGTATAATGCAATTTATTAAAAACTGACGAACATCTCAACATTTGCAGAGCTCCGGAACCTCCCATCGCAACTGCACTACCTGTGATAAATCAGACAAATATGAGATTCTACCCAGTTATTGTATCCTGGTAAATGGTTGTTTCTCTGCCAAAGCTGGCAACTTTTACAATCTTTTTCAAGTGTTTGTGTGTCGACACACTTTCCGTTATTATAGCTGTAACAACACCGTTGAGCAAGGAAAACCCACGTCGCTGCCACGTTCCAGCAACACTTACCGAGGGTCGACTTACTTGTACATTGTGTTTGTTCAGCTGTTTGCTTCATTGAATCTTGGGCAACTTTGATGTAAGAATAATGCATTTTAAAGACAATGTCATTTTTTTTTTGCATTAGCGGTGGACTGCTTATGTTGCAAAAAGTATGCATTGCAGCATAACGTTTCCCGATTTCTCTAAAAGCTACACACATCCTCATATTAATTTCAAATGGTTCCACGCCACGATTATCACCATCATTACTAAGGTTTTCTATTTGCTTGAATGTAAAAAATTTATTCTCCCATTGACATTTTTTGGTAGTACAGGAGAAAACAAGTTGATGCTAAAAGCCTTTCTTCGCTAACAAATTAATATATATTTTTATTGATGAATGGCATTGTGGGTATGAACCGACAAGATTTTTAATCGAGCTCACTATATCTGAATCAAATATGTAACATTAAAGATTTTGCACGTTACTATCTTGACCAATACTAGCAGCATGAGTGGACAGGTTTAACTTTTTAGCAGATAATGTTGTGGTAGATAAAGTATTTTTTGGAGGCGGAGAATTATTGGAACTTGAATTATTTTCAAACTTTTTGGCAGATGATGGTCTGGTTGATAAAGCACTTGTTGGAGGCAGTGAATTATTGGAACTATTATTAGAAGACAAGTGACTTCTATCTCTATAACATGTAGGTTTTTTGTTTCTGCATTTATTTCTTCGATCTGCAGAACCCATTTTTAATATTTTACACTTATAATAACATATAATAACAAACGTAATCAACAACAGTGTTCATCCAAACTATGGCATTTAAAACGCCGGAAAACTTATAAAGAATAATTATTAAAGAGATAAAACGCATGTCATGAGTTATAAAATTTTATTGAGCGACGTTTCAGTAGTCATGCTGCTGCTATTATCAGGCTAGTTACAATTAAAAATTTTTATAGGAATAGCGTAGGCTCGAAATCAAGTGTTTTTGAAAGGTGTTAATTAGTTTATTAGTGACGTAGTAATAATGCAGACAATCAAGGAAAGTTTAATGGATGTAGACTTTTGCGGACTGGCGAGGAATGTTTATATCGTGATTAACCAGATATCGGTTAATATCTCTCGCAAAATTAAAGAAGCTATCTACTCCGTCAAAGAACCTAATCATATAAATTAAATTTCGTATACTCTTCCCGATATCTCTTTAATAATTATTAATGCCTGAGTTGACAAACACAATTATTTTTAAAATTATAAAGAACAAGTTTTTATTGAGTGTTTAGACTTTATAAAAATGTCAACCCTATTTTGTTAAAAACCTATTTTCTAACCTCCATAAGCCGTTGCTATGTGTGTTACAGGGGAAAGAAAATTTATCCTTCTGAAATAAAGCTGTTTTTCAAGGTTTTTAATATTTTTTTGCATATCGATATATACATTTTTGGAATCTACAATAATTATGGTTTAAAATTATGCAACATTTAAAATCGATATTTTTTTAGTAGCATACCCCCTTAATAAAGAAATGAGGAGACAATGTTATCTCGATCGAATTATTCTCTACTGTTCAAATATTATTAATAAAGAAATAGGAAGACGAGATAAAATATGAAAAAATGTACTCGAATTTCCGCAGAATCAAAAAAAAAAAAAAACTTTTATAACTATAAAGAATTTTTTGCGTTACTGCCAAATGAGTTCCAGCTACACAGCTCGTTTTTTTGCTTACGCAAAAAGAAAAACGGGAAATCGGCTACTTTAAAATGCTCTTACTTTAAATTTAAACTCAAATTTTATACTTGGCAAAATTACAACAAATATTTTGATACTAGTTGTTTCCCCGCCAAGATTTGGTTGATTTGTGCACAAAAGTGCATTTTTATTTTTTTCATTTCATTTTTTTTTATGGAAATGCAATTTTACTTTCTTAATTCTCAAAGTTATTATATTAGCTAGCTTTCACCTCATTTTTATTCCATAAATTCTAAATAAGTATAAATTTTTCAGCTTTATCATATTATTAAATAAAGCAAATAATAATGAGATAAAATATTATTTTTTGTCGACGTTTCGGGAGACACCCTAATCCTGCCTTTAGACTAATGGAATCTTGTTTACATTAGTTAGAAATATGATGGTTATACGGACTATGCAGGACGGTGTAGAAGTAGAAAAGAAATACGAAACTTGGTATTTTGTGTTGCTAACTGTAAGACTCATTTAGAAAAAAAGGTTCTTTTGATTATTAGAATCAACAACGCATCAACCCAAAGTAAAGAAATGATCTGTAGACGATGTATTTGCAATCAAAAAACGCATTTATATAAAAAGTTTTTCCAAATAAATAATATAAAAATCCAACAACTCTTAATCACATTCCTTGTCGAAAACATAAAACTCCACATCAAAAAATCACTTTCGGTCAAAGTTCATCCTAAATTTACAACTAACCTTCTAAACTCTAAAATTTAAAGTTTTACTTTCTTTGATTTAATTAATTTAATTAAATATTTGTTAGCTATTGTATGCTATGATCACAAGTTAAGAATTTTTATTTAAACTTATTAAGTAAAAATTTTTCGCTAAATAATATTTAAATTGATACTGAGATAAATTATGTCTTCCGAAAACCACCAACTATTTTTGGATAAGTACTGAATAGTGTAAGTAGTATCAAAATATAATTTTACTTTCCTGTATGAGGAATTTCCCTATCTGTTACTGGAGGTTATGAACAAAAAGAAGAATAAATCAAAAATGGCTTGAAAAAATACTCATGAAAACGTTAATTTTCAAACTAGCTGAATGATTTCTTTCAACGTACTTTAAATTTCCCACAGAGCGAATTTTGGAACGGTAATCATATGTAATCTTACTAACTTAAACCATACCTAAAAAACGCGCATGCAGTTATACATTCATTTTACACACTCCTATAAGAATAGTCATCTCGTCACCAAAAGTCATAATGAGCTCCGATAAATTAGCGCATTGTTATTACATGGGTTGCGTATTGAAAAAAGTTGTAAAAAATAAGGGAACTTGCTTGAAAAAAGGTACACAAGTATTTAAAATCCCACCGTTTCAATTAAAAAGAGCCAATCTATATTGCAATACAATACAACAGAAATTATGAGCCAAATCATATTTTAAAATAATAAACGACACTTTAAACACAAGAATCTTCTGCTCAACTAAATCTGTCAATAGTGAAGAGAACAGAATTTTAATTACATAAGCGTATTTCGCACTTTCTTTGAAGGTAGAGGATTCATAGCGGAAGCAATTCGTGAGCAAGCGTTGGTGTCTAGTTTGAAATAAGGTTTTAGATAAATTATTAGAATTTAGGTTTGAATTTAAAAATAAGGAGTTATATACTTTGAAACTTTCTGAACCTTCTTCACCAGGAAGTTTTTAATCTTAAACTTTCGGGATTAAAATCGCACCATGCAGATCAGAAATCTATAGAACTTTGACGACTTAAATTTAAACTCGGGGAAACTTAAGAAACAAAAAGCTAATCACGTAAAAATTTTTTTTTTTTTTTTTTTAATATTGATCAATCATATTTTGACAAAACAATCATTTACATATCAAATAATATACAAGGACGTTTTTATAAAAAAAGTAATTTACTTTACGAGAGAAGTGATGTAGCGTAGCTGTGTAGTGATGTCATAGCGAGAGTTTCTGAAAGAGAAAGGGCGTACCTCTAAACATATATTTGCCGCTTCATATTCTCGATAATGAGTACGTGCATTATTACAGATGTAAATTTTCAAGAATAGTCTTAAAACACTTATTTATACCCTTCTAACACAAGTTGTGAAATACAAGCACGCAGAGGCACTAACTTTCACGAGTGTAAGTTAACATGAATTTTTGGATGAAATTTCTACTCACAACTTTATTTTTAAAATTTTATTCACGAAAATTTGTACCCACGTTGAAAAGTAACATTTTTAATGAAAAATTATGCTAGCAGGATTTTCATTTGCAAAAATCTATACACTTAAAAATACGTTTACATCTCATTAATGAAATTATGTAACCAAAAAAATAGATAAGCCATAATTTTTGAGTAACCCATTTACCCCTTTGTGCCATACGGGAAAAAGGCATCCTTATATTTTTTTCACTTCAACGAAAAGTAATGATTTACACATCTACAAAATTTGAAAGAAAATAAAAATAATTTTCAAATCAAGATGTGTAAAAGTTACTATTATCAAAGCAAACCTTTTTGACAAACTGTGGAAGTGCAAAAGCGGCAGCGTGTAGACTTTCATTATAAAATTTTAAGTTCATTTCTTCTTTCAACTTCTCTGAGAATACAGTTAACGGTTGTTTGAAATCTATATCCTAACATAATTAAATTTTAATCATTTCGACATTTAAGCGTTAAGAATTAATATTTATAAGCCATGCATTTCAATATAAATGCATATCATCCATGCATTTCAATATACATGCATTTCAATATACATGCATATCATCCATGCATATCATATACATGCATATCACAAAAGAAATTATTAAAATATGAAGTTTAAACCAAAGCTCGCGTAAAATGTTCGTTTTAACATTATCCCCTATTCAAATTGCATTTTTGCGGATCATAAAACATTAACTTCTATGAGAAAACTTGTTCTAATATTTTCTTAGCACTTTGCGTAAGCTTTTTTTGATAAAATAATACCGTTAAAAAATCTTACACATCAAACCTAAAATTAACTAAAGCTTCGAAAATCTATTATAAAAAGGACCAAATCTTAGATTACAGAATAATTAAACATTCAGAATTATTGAAAAAATTAAATTTATAGTTATAAAAATAACAATAAATAACGGTTATAACAAATAGCATATTATCATTATATTTCAGCAGAAACAACTTTTTGAGAAAAGCAACAAAATTTATTCATTTAGAGCATGTTTGTATATTATTTGAAGTTATTTTAGTTTTTCTTTTAAGGGGTGTTTGCATAAGAGTTCGGCGAGATTATTACTGTAATTTAATCGCCATTAGAATCTGTTTAAATTACTCTTTAAAAATTGTACTGAAATACTCTTACAACCAGTTTAGAACTAGCAAATGTCACGTCCTAGCTCTCATATAACCATCCCCTCTAAGATTTCACAAAAATTGTATATCAAAACCTAACTCATTTTCAAATGTTTATTTTTCAACAACCCAATTTAAGAGTTTTCGAAAATGGATTTATTTTGGAGCATGAATGGTAAAACGAAACAGTCAATTATAATCTTCAATTGGGCGAATACCAAACTTTTTGTTTATAATTATATCCAGGGATTATTTCTAAATAAATTCCAGAAAAGAAAAACACAAAAAAAAATTAATACTATTAAACTGAGTTAGGTAGGGGTAGTTTGGAGGCAATGCATGTAAAAACTTTTAGTGTAAACTTTTTTTTAAATCTCGTAGCCGATATTTTGCAACTCTTTTTAAAAGGGAGAGACAAACCCGTCTCAAGTCCCTTTTCTGTTTCTTTTTTGACATCGATTTAACAGAACTAATGACATAACTATTGATTCTATTTGTAATTAAATGGTTAAAATCAGTTCACTTTTATTATTTCCCCTGTTAATCTCTAATATATTGGTACAATAAGTAAATGCCTGCTAATAAAATATTTTTAATGGACTGAGTAAGACTGACACTCATTCGAAGGTAATCGTAATCTTTGATACCTAAGATGTGATATTGTAGGTGAAACTTAACTGAATAGTAAAATCACAAAAAAAAAAAAAAAAAAAAAAAAACTGTAAAAAATACCAATTATGAGAAATGATGCATGATAAAGAAAAAATAAACAGCTTTCACTGTAGGGCCCCAAATTTGTATACTTCCAAGTCAGTATAATTCAGATGGAAAAAAAAATCATGTTCCATGCATGAAACCCAAATTTGCCGCCTTAAATGAAAAGAAAAAAGTATCTGGTCTTCCACAAACATAATATTGAGAATTTTAAACATCTAGATATAGTTTATTTTCGGATTTTATGAAACTAACTTATTTCTTAATAGGTTAATTAAGTTTACTAAAAACTGCCATTTAGTCCATTAAAAAAAAATCTATTTTTTAACCTAAAGAACAGGATTTTTATCACTTACACTTAAGAAACTTCATGTTTTATTCGCAAACAAGAAAAATTACTGTTGCGAAATTATACTATAGATTATGCTTCATAGTATCAGCTATTACAGATAATGAGCGGTTTATAACTCCTCAGGAAGCATGTTTGAAGCATTACTTTCACAAAATTGGAGAATCTCAACCCAAGCTTTCTTCAGTTTTAGCTGTAGAGATTAATTAATTTGCAAGTTTGGGAAAAAAAAATACAAAAATTGAAAAATTTTTGCGATGTTTTTATAACAGTAAGGACCAAAATGAAAATTAAGTTAAAAGCATATTCTTTTGGCTATGTTCTTTTTTCCGAAATTTTTAAAAATCTAACAAGATCTTAAAAAAATAATAAAATAAAGAAGAATTGCTAGATATGGGTCTAACAAATAAGATCACGGTTACAGCTTGAGTCTGACTTTTCAGTACCATTTTGACCAACTTTTATGCTGACAAATTTGAAAGGCCAAAAGGATATTACATATTTCTTTGGATAGTGACGTGTCCGTGTTCAAGCTAAAATGCATATTAAAAAGCTCGTTAGAAAGTTATATCTTTAGAAAAATTTGCTTCCATAATCCAGGATAGCTTATGCGCCTCTAGGCGACTTCATCGCGTACATATATTCTTTTGTTTGATCAGCATGTAATTGAACTAAAGTCAAACATTATGCTTTTAAATTTACAATTTGTTACTGTGTTGAGAATTTTATATTTTTTTTTATAAAAAAGCAATTTTCATCTCTCCCAGCCATGCGGACAAACACTTAATATTCAGAGCAAACCCATTTTGGTGCACTGGGTATTGTATTCATATACGCTGGTGGCCAGTTGAAGCGATTGATCTCTAAAGTGAGCTTCCAGTCACGAATTTTTTTATGAAGAAATGGGGAGCCTCCTTGCTCCCTCTCTCCACCAATTCTTTTTTTGTGGCCTTGTCGAACTCTATGCTTTTTTTTCCGCATCGTCGCCCACACTTGCTTTTTCATAGTGGTATTTTCGCACTTCTTCTAAAAATGAAAAACTAGTCTTGACTTATTACGCCATCTTCAAGCACCTTGCTGACTAGGTCTGCAATTAAATTGAGCTTGCTCTCTGCGAAACGCAGATCTGGTCGTGTTTTTGAGATTTTATCCTTAGTCGATTATAAGCAAGCTTTGGGCCAGCACTAACAAGACTGCACCCGGCAGCAAAGCCCATGACGATTGGAATGATTGGCGCTGTGATTCTGGCTGCCAAGAGAGCCATTCCAACCCCATTTAGATTGACGCCTATCACAGTAGCTCCGACATCAACATCATTGATAACATTGACGACTAGAGTAAATTTGTTCACAAGGCTTTCACAAGAGTTAATTGCCAATCGGTAGTCTGCCCAAGACTCGGGCATAGTATGGGAATCGTTTAGTGTAGGGTACACCTGAGGGTATCTATCTACTTTATCCATGTCGATTTTATAGGAGCAATTTCTTTAATATGGTCATTTGGCCCCATAAATACTACGTAACTCCCACTCCTGTCCTTTGATCATCTCACCAGTTATGATCCTTTTTGGGATCTCTCGTCTCAAAACTCAGAGGCATCTTGCCTTCAACTTTTATCCTCTAAAGACCTTCCTTTGGGAATGTAGCAGGGACGCTTGCAGCAAACCTATTCCAATCATCATATGTTACTGTGATATACAGGACACGATATTTCTCCAGAGAGTCCGTCAATACTGTGCCGTTGTAGCCAAGAGCTGAGGAGGCCAAAAGCGTCAAAGGAGAGATATATATCATCCTTATTTTGAAAAATAACTCCATTCGTTGCAAGGGTTAAGTTTTTTTCTCCAAATCCACCGCGCTCTCCTTTAGGACCAACAGCTCCGGTAGGTCCATGTTCACTAAGTTCTCTTTTAGGACCAGAAGCACCGGTAAGTCCACACTCACTGCGTTCTCATTTAGGACCAGAAGGTCTCAGGTATCCTTTAGACCCAATTGGCCTCACTGTACCGCGTTTGTTCAGTGCCACCATATGTTAACAAATATGTTCATCATTTCTTATATCTCGGCTGTTTGGGTATATAAAACGCCATTATCCGCATCTAAATCACAAAAGTGGATTGATATAATTTACGCAAGATAGATCAACTATTAAAGTTCTATATTGTTCACTGGTCGCGTTGCTATATACCTCCAAAAAGCAATCTATGGCACCAATGGTAATTTGACAACCTAAGCTGTGGACTGTTCTTTTTTCGGAATCCAGTCAACCATAGTGAGAATGGTCTTCTTTTTTGGGTCAAACTCCATTGGCTATTTGGGAATAGCAGTGTAAGTCGTAACCAGGAGGCTTCGGGCTTTGAAAGCGGTTATGATTTTGCAATAAGTTGGTTGGTCCGGCCAGTAAGCACAATGGTATAGCATCTCATACTGTGACTGTGTGGGTTGAGTAGGAGGTTCTAAATGAATGTTGTTTTACTGCACATTGTCTGTCCACATATAAGAATCCTCGTTAGATGCGGTGATAGGCAATTATCTAGTACCTTGTATTCAACTTGAACGTTACTTGTATGTAGTTATGTATACGAATTTATAGCAATTAACAAGTTTGCCAAATCAAACATGCAAGCGCATCCAAATTGACGAAATAAAAACGACCTCAGGAAAAAGCAGGACAAAGCAATACTTTGCCATAAGCTTGCCCAGGAGAAACGAGAAAGGGTGAAAATGTGATTAGGCGTAAGGCAACCTTAGAGGAACAATTGGTCACAATAGTTGGAAACGATTCTATTAGTCCACTTTAAAAACAAAATGCCGGCAATGCAGGCAGAACCAGCATTAACCAAAAGATCTGTAATGAGCATTGTGAAATTGAAATCGATGGTTACCCAATTCAAGTACCCTCGTGACAGCTCTCTGCTATTTCGTCAAGGGCTCACAAGGTTTCAAAGGACAGGTTCCACCTGGAGCTGACAATCTTGGTAAAATGCTTTAGCAGCAGGAGGTAGCCTCTTTGAAGTTTCCCCAAGAACATTCGATTGTTAGGGGGTCAAACGGGGTAGATCTAAGGAATCAATACTACAAACTCCTAGAATGCTACCGATGCCACCAATAAAAAGTCCGTAAAGTTTTGAATCACAACTGTCTGATGAAGAAATTGATGCGCTAGCTTAAAGTTTTGATGAGCACTTGACCAAAAGAGATAGTGACGACAAAACACAACAAAAGGGAAGTGGTATTAAGCAACAAAACCAAGCCTTGGACCATGCTGAGAAAAGAAGTCACGACGAGGCATGGGACACTTTAAACCAAGCAAAACTACTTAGAGCCCCATGCCAGAAATTTTAAAAAAGCAAAGAACGATACTGCTTCTCTTAGAGACCAGACCATACTAGGATACCTAATAACAGCACCGACTTTCATTACTATCCCTGATAAAGATCGCTCTTTTTTACCAGGGCAACACAGCACAGGAAATTAGGAGATTGGGAGGTGTTTCTAATCTGCACTACCATACCACACACTTGGTATGTTACAAAGAGCAACCTACTGGTTCTTCCCTCAAAGGAAGTCTGTATAACCTCTTGGAACTACGACTCCACATAGGAAGATTCTATTATTAAACACAGGCCTCACTGTCTCGGTGAAGACGGCTATGATGAAATCATCCATCACAATAACTAACAAAAATTTTCTTTCAGGGACTTTACATGTGCCTCTGATGTTTCCCAGCAAGGACACAAAACTCGAGGCTGGAACCCATATTAGCTCCAACCTTGTGGACATCACGGGAAGAGTGAACAGTCTTCTTTCTTGTATACATCGACATTATTAAGAATACAAACGTAGGCTTTTTCCAAGTCCCGCTCCTGCAACTCATTCCGCTGCGTGATGTCAGTCCTGGTGACATAATCGACTGGAGGGCTAGTGGACCTGCCTAAAAAGCTCACCAATTGAATAATGCTCATTCCAACCAATCGAAGTAGATGTTAGACACACACATGGCAATAGCACAGACTACAACCAATACGACCAAAGTATTCGAATCGGTATTCGCAAAACAAAATGAGAGTCCCAATAAAGATTACTACCAATACGAAAAGCCGACACTCTTTTCATCGCTTTTACCAAGCAGGTGGAGCATTGCCTCATTAAGTCCAAGGAGGCACAGGCTACTTTGGAAATCTTTGGGGTAAAATTAGTCGTATGGCAGCCCCTGTAATTAAAAGCATTGCAAAGGCTTCTCTGCCAAAGGCTCAACAAGCCATCTCAGTGGCTCTTAACACAAACAGACCGACAAGAGATTGAAAGCTGTGACTAACAGCAGCCACCAAGGAAAATCTTATGAATCTTGGACGTGCTAGGCTTACCGCTGCGTCTTGACCCTGTAAGTTAGTATACATCCCTGTTAGACATGCTCGCTTTTTTTATGTAATAACACTGAAATGGAAGTTGTTCATTAACACGCATCTGCCTCACAGGTTTGTGGACGGTTCGCCCAACACAGACTGATATAATCAGGACTTACTACGAGCTCGTAGAAGCCAAAGGTGACCAAGATCACCAAAACGAGCTTCGTTTTGAAATGGGTGCCAATCGAGATTTTATCAATTTCTCAGATAGCTATGTTGAAGTTAAATTTCAGGTAGTATGCACTGCAAAGAATATCGTAGCTGGTGATTAATTAGTGCTGACCAATCTGTTTGCGCATAGTCTGTTTAGGGAAGTTACTGTAACACTAATAAGATTTGGTCAGACCATGTCCAACTTCCACGAGCAGCGATAACATTATCAAGTGATGCTCCTCACACTAATGTGGAAAAACAAGAAATGGGGTGAGTGGTTTTCATCAGCTCGAAAGATGGCATCCATACACCCCAGTACATTTCAAGACTAAGGGTAAAGCAAATAAAACCTTTCTTGCTCGACAGACTCGTGGTAGCAATGGCAGCTGTTAGTCCTGCACCAGCAGAAACGGTCACAACAAAAACGGTTGATATTGAATGAAATAGCCCTGTGGTTGTCCTTAACTCGAGCAAAGCCAGAGTTTACGTTGATTGCCACCAAAGCAGTGTTGCTATTAGAATCACATCTGCTTGCTCGTGTGTCAAGCGAGTAGAAGTGACATCCGTTGCCACAAATATCACAATAGAGCATATGGCGAAAGAAAAAGCTCTGTACTCATTGGAGAGGTTCCTCTTTTACCAACAACAAGAAATAGGCAGACTCAGTTTAAACTTAAGGACATATGGAGCGGTTCACTGCCTAGTCACTATCAGGCGTGCATCAGCATCTGAAGGGGACATAACACAGAACCCCTACAACTTTGCAAACTTTGGACTGACTCGGCTACAACTGACCTCTGGCTTAAACGTGCCTGAGATCGCCTACAAGCCAGTCTTTAATAGAACAAAGATGAAGGGCTCCTCTGTCGCACGAGAGTATTTTTCTACACTGGATGTCGCCAGTAAGGCTTGAGTCGCAGACAGCAATATTATCAACCTTGCAAGCTATGTGGAAGACATCGCAATTTAGGCGTTTGACTTAACGGCCAATGGATCATAGGGTGCACATTGGAGCCACACACATAGTGGATCACTGTCAACTGCCAGCACTTTTGCAGAAGCACCAGCCCATCCTGTTGTGTCACAATTATTTGCTGTGATCTGGCCTCGTAAGTTGTAGAGGTGGTAATGGATCATAGTATTACGACTGACTTTATAGACTAGGTATGTCAAAAACCACGCAACTCTAAAATTGGGCCACATATACATTCATGGAGTCTTTACCGCTGACGAGCTTCCAGATCCGGGTAGTTGTAACTCATTAATTTTCAATTATGACACATACAAGTTATAAGGTAGCCATTGGGTAGCATGCTGGATCTCATACGATGGTGTAGCGATCACAACAGTGGAGTGGTTGGAATCATTTGGTCTACCACCTGACATGGACAACACCATACTAAGGCAATGAACATTCTTTTGAAAGTAGTATGCCAAAATTTGACACTGGCTTGGCATCAAAGGTTAGTTATAACACCGCTGACCTGCAGGCAGTGTCTGTGCGGACGTGCAGGCAGTGTCTGTGCGGATGTGCAGGCACTATGCACTTTGTTTCTGCAAAAATGGAGTGAAATAAGAATGGGGTGGCTTCGGCTCTGACAGAGCAGGAAATGATCTGCGCATCCAAGGTCTTGTAAGACTTTAGGCCGATATGGCCTATTTTTTCGCATTTCTCACTTACGCAATGATAATAACGGCTGAGAAAATGCACCAAGGATCAACATGAGGAAGGACAGAGAGCCGGCTCCATGTTGGCCAATTTTCAAAACAATTTTTGACATTGCTCAGCCAATGCTCCTGCAAAATTCATAACTTCCTCTATCTACAGTTTGCTTTGGTGTGCTGTTGGAATACTAAGCTTACCATTAACCACGTCCTTGGCTATGTTTTGTAACAGTGGATTGAGGAATTCTGGGGCCGTTTTCAGCACATAATCTTGCTTGTGCTTGGTTTCTTGGGCTAGAGTTTCAAGGCGATGCATGTGTTTTCGTAGCATAGATTTAGATTGAGGCATATTATATATATATATATTCTCATTTGTTCAATATAACATGACTTGCTGACAAACTTTACACAATGTTAGAGGTCAGCTACAGTGCCAGGAAAGATAATACCCCCTTGCCTCTTGCACACAATATGATAGACGTCACTCAAAATTCTCTAGTGCTCTGGCGTCAAGACGATGATGCAGTTTGCTTTGGTTCTCACCACTGGACCTTTAAATCTCCGTTTATACACCGCAGAATTATACAAATTCACTCAATCTGCGTGTTGGAGATTGGACCTGGAGGATTTTAGAGCATTACCACACCCCATTCGAAACTACCAAAAGGTGCTACCTCAAAGAAAAGGGTCAAGAGATGGTTATCTAACCAAGAAGTCAGGAGATACATGCAGACACGGCCTTCTAAGGAGGTCTTAAGCCATTTTACTGAGAATTGACCTAAAAAACTCCACCAAGCCTATCTCCTTCTCCCACATCAAAAACTCGGTCGTAAGACATACAAGTATGCTTTGACACCGGTAGATCTTTACAAAGCTGCCATAACATTGACCTCAAAGTCAACGGACGAGACTGACATGGCATTTACTAGCATGTAGAATAACGGACCGCTTGTATGGCCAAGCACGTTGAAGAATTCAAGGGGTAGTGACTGAGCTAATGTCTAAGCACGAGAGTCCGTCAAGCACAACAAAGCCATCATAGATAGCAAGCTTTTTCGAGTCCTTTAATCGTCGGCTGGCTGAGCGAATGTTCAGTGCGCAGGCACAAACAGAAATAGAAAGTGGCCATTACAATCGTGAATGAGTAGCACTTCTACCCACTTTAGTGGAAGATTAGAACAATACATCAACGTGAATCATTGGTCTCCCTCCAGTGAAAGTGGTAGAAATTTTTGAGGTCCCATTGGTAGCTGAAAAAGCCTGACTACATGAGACTCTGTTGCCTATCACCCATCACTGTTATCACTAGCCCCTGAGACACCATGTGGTGGGCCACAGGCGTCCCATGGCCGAGGATAAAAGCCCCTATATCCACCTAATATAAGTTTAATAATCAATATGAACAACAATATACTCACCTTTTCAACACTACATATGATATATCCAATACTTCCACATGTGTAAGTAGGAACATTGTTAAATGCATAAGAAACAGTTAGAAACAAACTTTTGCAGAAATTAATCATACTTGATATGAACTCAAGGTCTAACCAAATGCTTTCTCCTAGAAAAAAAATTTTCTTTTTACTAAAAAACCGTCTCAATAAAATTTACTTACACTTTTGGCAAGGAAAACTCAGTGCTGGCAAATGTTAGATTCATTTTGTTCCCTTCCACTTTATTGTTGATAGATGAAGTATGAAAACTTAGGAGTAAATAGACAATAAATATAATGATCACGCACTAGAACAGTTTTCCTGGTTAGCTGGATTAGTGAATCATTTCATCTTTAGGAGTATGTACTTTAGTATGTATTTTAGGGCGATACACACACAGTGGTGTATATTAAGAGTTTTGATAACTCGTCCTGTTGGACGAGTGTATTTCCTATTTATTAGATGTTCACTTGTCCGCAAAAAAATTGACTTGTCCGCGGCGTATTCTTAACATCTAAAACAAAACTGGTTGTTATTGGTTGACCATTAGGTTGCTATTTTTAATGAATGATTTATGCTGAATTAACTAAATAAACTATTAGTTTAAAGGTTGATTTATACATACACAAACAAGAAACTCTTAATAATGTATTGATTTCTTTTTTTTAAGATGAAGCCATTAAAAACAAACTATACTACATATAGCCTAAAAAATTGTTTTGTTGTTCTTTAACTTTTTTCAACAAATAATCGGGTTAGTTTTTTCGCCTTTGGTTTGAGTCCACATTTTGCGTGATCTTCATCCATAAAACCTACTCGCTTACTTTGTGAACTTTTAGAGTTACTTTTACTAGCAGCATTTAGCAAAAAACTTTCTATGAAACTATTAGGGTTTTAAGCTCCAATCAAAACACTGTCACTTTTTATACACAACCGAATTGTTAAAAGAATGTTTTTAACACGTGCTCTATGGTTTGTTTTGATATCTTTCAAAGCACGGAATCCAAATTCTGCGTCTGCCGAACTCATGCTGTGGGCTAGAGGATCAAAATACGTTCCCAAATTCTGAACATTTTACTGACTTACCATATGTTTCCCAAGACCTAAGAGGGAATGATTTTAAATTCGCATTTCATTTTCCATCCCTTTTTTAGGGTTTGCCATTTACCACAGGGCTTGAAATAAGAGGTCAGTGGTCATTGACCACCGAAAATTTTACCTTGACCTACTATATTGCCTTTGTGTTGTTGCTCATCATGATTACTCACTTGTCTAAGAATTTGAGTTAGTGAGATTTATTTTTTTGTTCTATTAAGTTTAAGATCCTTGGAAAAAGTTTTATTATAAGATTCCAATTCATAACATAAAAAAAAAAAAACTCTAAAGATCTTGTTTTTAATGAAGTGAGCCGCCATTAATTATATTTGTTAATTTTACATACTAGGGAAATAAATAAAGCATCTACAGAGGAGATATATCAAAGAGAAAGTAAATTAAAACTTTTTTTGTAATATTTATGTTACAATTTATAATTCTTTTTTTCTTCTCAAAGCAGTTTCTTGTTTCTTTTGAGTAGTCTTTCAAAAAAGTGACTGTATAAAAGAAATTTTGTTTTTCCTGCAATTTTAAAACTAAATGAGGAAAGTCAGATTCAACACATTTGAAAATAATAAAATAAATCTCTTCATTTGTTAATTTACCTACGTTTAATTTTTAAAATAGCTTATGTTCATTTTAACTATTATGAATATATAGGTTATATATCAATTTCTTTAAATAGCGTTCTTAATCTTATATTTGTGGTTTAACCATGGATACGCACTAAATATATGTAGTTATAAAAAAGTTAAACTCCTCAAACAATTTAATGATTTTCTGATTATCTTTGTTTCAACGAAAACAGTCAGTGGTTATCATAATTTAATAGGGTTAAATGTGATTATTTTATCAAATTTATCACCTATTCCATTTTATACTAGTGTTGATCTTTTGTTGTTATTTAAACTGTTGACTTCCACATTTCAATAACAACAGATGAAGCGAACTAGCCAAGAATAAAATTGAACGTATAACCTATATTAAACAAGAAACACACGATTTAAAAACAAAAGTTCACACACAAGATATTTTTTCATTGTCACCTGGAATTAAAAAAAAAAAAAAACATTAAGAAAAAGTTTGAAAAGAATTTTTTTTTTTTTTCGATAAAGAATTAAGCTTTGTATAATGAATTGATAAACACGTAATTCCTGTAAACTTACTACTCTATACGATTTTTTTAAAGCATTTTTTATTTACTTAATGAGATTTTGATATCTAGAATTAATCTATATTGCATTTCTATGAATACCTCATTTCTCATAAAATAAATCGAACATTAACTTCTTTATATCGCCATTCGTAGTAAAATATATTTGCAGATTTATATTGTGATTTAACGATCATTTGTCATAACCTTGAATACGCACATTCATTAAATATGAGTAATTATAAAATTCTCAATCTATGAGTTGATATTTTATAACCTAGATATAATCACATTTATTCTAGCGTTTATATTGAAGAAAAATGTTTTGATTTTTCAATAATCTATTAGTTATTCATTAAGTAAAACAAGCTTTTATCCTACCCTACAGAGTAAAATAAAGCTGAATGTTCAAGGTACATTTTTTCTTGTCAACAAAACAATTTTATTTAACTTATTAAACAACCTTTTCTTCAAGGCCTGTGTTTCTTATTTTCAGATTTATTTTTACTCAATATTTTTACTCAATATATGGAAAGAAGGCAGTAATACAAAACACCCTATAAAGACTTTGATAGAATATGCAGATAAATTCCAGTTACAAACTTTAGCTAATGACTTAAGAACAACTTTGAAGAACAAAGATCCAACATTTATTCACAATAGCTGTAAAACTGAACTTAGAAATGCATCACGCCGAGTTAAGCCTCTAACAGCATTAGAAAAGACAATATCAGTAAGATCCGGGAACGAAAATTTTGACTTTAAAACACAATGTTCCTAATGTGATCAGCTTTGCGTGTATGACGAAAAACACCCTGATCGCAACAGATTTGAAGAAGTAAGAACAAAAGGAACAAAGATCCACAAGTCCACAATCGAAATGTGTAAAATGAGAGATGATAAACTTGCAAAGACTGTATACGCTCAACTTATGAGTGTCAGTGATTAGCAGATGAAGCAAGATATCATGTAGCATGTCGAACAATCTTTGAAAACCCAATACCTAAAAACGCAACACCAGGCCGCCCAGTTTCAACAGGAAAATTAAAATGTTTCGAAGAAGCATGTGCTAAGTTAGAAGATGATGTAGAACTTTATACATTTACTGAATTTCATGAACTAACGGAAAGTCTAGGAAAAGACACTTATACAGTTAAAATGACACATGAGTAACTGAAGCAAAAATATGGTAACACATTAAAATTAGTCAACTGTGAGGGTAAGAGCAATATTATAATGATCAACAAATTAGGAGATATTTTGTCAGAAAAATGGTATTACCAACAACGGAAAGATGACTTATTTGAAGAGTCAGAAAGAATTGTCAGAACTGCAGCAAAGCTTCTGAAAGAATTAATAAAAAGTCATGAAATTGATACAGCAAACTACCCTGCAATAGATGACATTACTAAATTGAAACCAGATTCTCTTCCTAAACTTTTGCAATCATTTATCAGCGAGCTTATCAAATCTACGGTAAAACAAGAGTCAATTGCACAAGCCCTATTTAGTGCCACTCGTCCAAGATCAATAATGCCTTTGCACTTTGCACTTGCTGTTGCAGCCGACAATCGGATTGGCTCGAAATGGATGAATAATTTGTTGTTCAAATTGGGATTTGCTATTAGCTATGACGAGGTATAAATTAAATTCATTTCATACTATATAAAATTATGGTTTATTTCTCTTACAGGAAAGAAGTCAATTATTGAATATTATTTTTTCACAAACTATAGACTTTGAATGCATGCCTCACTTTTATAGAAATATTTCTACAGTTTGTGTCTGATAATACTGATCATGACATTGCTACTCTTGATGGCAAAAACACGCATCATGGCCTTGGATCAATCGCTATCGCAAATGGCACATTCAATGACATATCATCTCTATGAAAATAGATTGCACGCGAAAGAAGCATGGTCTAAAATAATACCTAACAAGGGAATCGAAAGATTATATGGCTCCAAACATCCCAGCTTTGACAAAAACGATTTTGAAAAGTGTCACTCAGGTAACTCTGTTTTATAAAAGCTTTAGCCCTTGTTCACTCTTGTCATATTCAAGCAGGCAATTTCCGGAAATTTGACAAAATAGGAAACTGTTCAACATCGTTTCTTGGACCTATTATGGAATTCGTCTTATTTGTTCAAGGAGGCATGTCCAAGTTGGTCTGGGTACATGAGTTTGGTCAGTAAATCAAAGACCCAAACGAAATCACATGTAACGATGCTTCCAAGTATTGACCTTCATGCAACAGATATGACCGCTCTTTATTTGTTATTATCTTTTGTTGGAAAACAATGTAGCGAGCTCCACGAATTACCATTTGTAACGTTTGACCAATAACTCTATGTGAAAGCTTATAAAATCGCTTGTGCAAAAGAGATGGACATATTTGTCAGACTCGGAGGATTCCATTGAGTAATGAGTTTCCTAGGTTCGATCAGCTCATTAATGGAAGGTAGTGGGTCTTAAGGTTGCATTGGAAACGGTTTATGCACCTGTCACTGTTGGGCACATGTTTACTAGAAAGGCCTATGCAAGAGCAATCTGTGGCCATATACTATCTTCTTCAGCCCTAGTTTCTATCATGATGGAGGAGTTTTGGAACACCCTAAGCGCCGACGAAAAAGTATTACTAGAAAATATCT
>JAUZNK010016329.1:0-22017 GCA_035046665.1 Euphysa ruthae | reverse complement strand
ATACATATGTAGATATATTACATTGAGAAGAGTGTATGAAATACGTTTGATGTGGTTAAGTTTATTTAATAATAAGATATTTCAAAATTTTATATGAAATAAGGAATGATTTTGTTATGAATTTTGTTGTGGAAATCTTGACCTTACCAAAACACTCATTACCAAAACACTCACATTTATTTTAAATCTTGTCTGATGACAGGTTGTCTTTCAAAGTGTCACCAATAAAAAAGTGTAACTCATGGCATGTGTTTTACCTTTCTAAGTACAAATTCATCTTACATCAATGATCTGATGTATTAGAACGCTTTTTAATTCATGGTTGAGGTGTGAGTGACATCGTTTATCGTATATATTTTAAGCTAGTTCACATTTTAATTTAACATTTATAAATTATATCTCTTATGTTTCGTTTTATCATTTTTATCCATGTGATTTAAAATTTAAACATGAAAAAGATGCAATCATTTAAACACCTCTAAAAAAAAATATATGCAATATTTATATTTAAACACCTCTAAAAAGCTGATTTTTTGACAAATTTTAAATATATTTCAATTTATATTAAAATTATCTAAGATACTATGTGTATATATAAAATGTTATGCAAAACATTACGATACCATAGAACTCAATGGTTGCATGATTATTGAAAACAAACCTTGATTCTAAGCTGTGAAGGAAGTTCAACCTTTCAGTATCTACACCAATCAACTGGTCAAACTCACTAAAATTAATATAAAATAAACACTTCAATTACTAATGGACAGCCAGACAAAATTTATTGCAAACAGTTACCAAAAACCTGAAAATCAAAATAAAAGAAAATTACACAAAACATCAAAAATTATTTTTGATTACAAAAAATTTTTTTTTTGAAAGGGTAAGAAGATAATTTTATAAAATTACTGACATAGCAAAATCATCAGAAATAATATTTTCTACTATCAAGAAAAATTTTTGATAAACTTTTTGATTTAAGCAAAAAATTCACATCAGAAATTTTGCTTGTTTTAAGCAAGAACTTGACAAGTTAAATTTAAGAAAGGTGGCCACTAATAGATTACCTCCTTACCTCACGAAATTTCAAGAAAACTAATGACCTGATTTGGGTATAATTAAACCATGAAACAAACCAACAAGCAAATAAGCCTACAAACAAGTAGCTTCGAAGGTAATTAAAAAAAACAAATACATGAACGAATTTATAGGACTGAAAGCTTTGCTAAATATTCAAAGCATAAAATAAGCTATATTTGAAAGAAAGAAAAATATAATACCTAATAAAACTTATATGACTAAATCATATTAGAGTTAAGCATTTTAAGTCAATTAGATCATAAATGTTATAAATAGTTTTGTGAGAAAAAAACTAGGCAGTGAGTTAATTTGGATGTGGGTTAATTAAAATAATCCCACTAACTTTTGATCTAGCATCAAATATTTTATATGTTATTGATAGGAGCTGATAAAAAATGCCAATGTGAACTGCAAATATAATTTATGTAATATTTTGTTGAGGGTTGATAATTTAATCTTAAATTGCATGGATTATTTACAACATAAAAATGACTATCATGGAAATTACATTAAATGCTTTTTCTTAAGACAAAATTCCCTAGTAAAAAGCTCTTAACCATGTATGCAGTCGCACTGCATGGCCTAGCAAAACATTTCAAAACATTGAGGTATTAATTGTTATTTAAACACCCTAACCTGCTATTGGTTATAAGAGCATCAGCCATACTAACAAGAAATAATTTTCCATCCTCGTTACCATCAAGGTCATTATCAATCCCTAGCATGATTTCTTCATTAAACTAAAAAGTAAATTTCAAGTGAAAAATATATATATATATTTATTTTAAAAATATTGGTATTTGTCAACTCAGTCATTATAATAAATTTTAATCATTAATAAATTTTCTTCTTCGATTATTAGATGTTAGGTAAACAATATGCTCACACCAGAATTTTAAATTTTATTAATATTTAGATTCAAGTTGGCCATAAATATTTTAAAATATAAAGTTATCAGGAACTAATCATTATCAATAATTATTTATTATTATATATTTAATATTAATTGATTATTTTGTTTTTAGAAATAAGAAATAGCAGCTTTTGTTGCTGAACTTTTAAATTTTTTTCTATTAATTAAACATTTAAATGTTATTTTTATAACTTGAAATTCTTGTCTAGAAAATAACTATAAAAAATATAACACTGATTCTAAAGGTGGTTCTATATGCATATTTAAGTCAGTGTTGGTATATAAGTATGATTAAAAAAACAGTTTGAATGTACAAAACATTTTCCTATAGATAATACCTTTATTTAAACCAGAAATCTAGAAGGCAGAAGGCAATGAGAAATACGTCTATTGATGGAGCTTTTTTTCATGGATGAACTTTCCAATGAAATAGCTTATAGGTTTCTATAGAATACACAAACTTCTAATCAGAGTAGATGAATTCCTCATAGGGATTAGAAAAATAATCTCTGTGATATAAACTATAAATAAATTTTCTGGAAACCAAATTGAGATTCAATGTTTTCCTTCAGAAAAGGGTATTTGTGAACAATTATAAATTAAGAATAATTTTTGTTACTGATACTTCGATAAATATTTGATAGTGATTTTCTGTAACTCCTAACTTATAATATTATCAATAATAAAAAAAAAAAGAGTTATAAATTATTGTTTTGAATGAGAATAGTGAGAATAACAATAACATAAAAATAATAAACTTGCTAAAAATTTTGTGCTGAAAGTAAAAAAACGTTTATCAGTTCAATTTCAATTGTCTCTACATCACTTGACTTGAAAATTTTAAATTTTCCTTGTTTTTGGCTTTTTCTTACAAGTTTATTTTTATAAGTAAATATCTATTATTTTCATTTTTCTATTTTTATTGCAAAAGAACAAGAGCTAAGGATTTTTTTTAACTTTAGAATTGGACAGGGCAAGTTAAAAATGAGCATAATTTCTAAATAGGTAGCAATATAGATCAAAGAAAAGGCTATGTAGTAACTCTTTTTGAAATTAACTCTAAATAAACTCTTTTTCCGAGCTAGAATTTCCTAAAACAGCATGAAATTAAAAAAAAAATAAAGGCTAAAAGCCAATAACAGGAAAAACACAAGAGAGGCCTGGACCTCCTTTACACTTTTGTTTCATTCATGAATAAATTTTGATAAATTTGTTAAAATAATAGTTTGGCATGACGGCCTACCTTTTAGATTGAGCTTGTGAGCTCAATTTTGATAACTGACAATAATGTCAGGTATTTTCAATCAATCAATCAAGTTGGAAACAACACAGTAAACTGTACTTTGTTTGAAAAACATAAGTTAATAGTAATTATTGAAATTATTTCAATAATAAGCTACCTCTGGGTAGCTTAGCTTCAACATAAATTTTTATCTTTGATCACATAAAATCTGTTCAAGTAAAATCATTGAGTTATGAATGCAAATCCATATACTACAAACTTTTTGTTTTATAATTTTAAGTGAGAGAGAAAACTTACATCGTCATTATTATAACACTTAAATAATAAACTTCCTGACAAAAGTTTAATGCAAGATAGTTGATATCTTTTCAAAACTACGTGGAATTTTCTAGTTTTTACCAGGAAAGAGTTAGACTTAAGCAACTCTTTCACTCCTTGGTTGCCAATGTTAAGTTGAAAGATTGTTTGATGTTAAAGATTAGTAGCTAGACAGCAATTTACGTTTGTTTTTTCAATTTTGGGAAATGTAGAAATCATGTATCTAATGACAGCAAGCCATATAAAATTTCAAAAAGACCTGACAGAGTAGTTTTTAAGACAATTGTGTGATACACATGAAGATAATATAAAATTATAACATGGATATTAATTGTTTGAAACAACTTATTAAATAAATTATTGAATGAGAAAATTTTTTGTAAATTAATAATAAAGGTATAAAAAAGTAAAATGTAATAATATTTTGAGGAAACAATTAAAGGCTAAATTAAGGTCTAAGCGAGGTTAAAGTTTTAAGGAAAAAAATGCTACTAGATTAAAAAGAGATTTTGAGGAAACTACTGATGAAAGAAAATAAAAGCTTAATGGAAATAGATGTATAAAATGAGCAAATAGAACAAAAATAATAATGTACGATATTTGTCTGCCGTAAATATTGAAAAACAAAGAATTACGTTGTTAACGATTATGTTAACGAAAATGACCAAATTATCAATTTAAAGGAAAACAAAACAAAGCACAAACTTTACATACCGGAGTATTAAAAAAAATTTGGAATCACCTAAACTCGCATGTCATCAACAAAACAGATGTTTACAAGTACCTTGGAATCATTCAAGAATTAAATGTGACTCTGAATGAAATATTTACTATTACAAAAAAAACTGCACGAGTTAACCTGCTGAATTGAGCTGAACTGGACTTTTCTAGGAATTATAAGCTTAAATCAATACACTGAAAGGTAAAAGTCCTTAGACAAGCGTGTTACAAAAAAACTTAAAAATGCCATTTTTTATGAAAACCATATTTGGACAGAGAGTTTGAAAAAACACTAATTTTTTAATCAGGCCCGACCCCTTAGCAATAATTTTTGCAGGTGGCCGTGTGGGTCAAAAGATTTCAAACTGCAAAATAAAAAGTTGACAAACAGATTTCTAGAAAATCTAAAAAAAAATATATGCTGATTTCAGGGAGACAAAAGAAATGAGCAAACATGCTACAGGGCTGCAATATCAGAATGGTTCGCAAAAAAAAAAAAAAAATCATATCACAGAGCGATATGTGAGCCTTTGCCAGAAGGTGAAGTTTGCAGATGAAGTTTACACTGAAAACCCCAAACCGGCTTCCCATCATACTTTTATGTTTGCCTGATTGTCGCTTTGGAAAAGTACAAACAAGACGTCAAGGCTCAGCTTTAACTTCAACAAGTCATCTTAAAAGTCAATTTAGATAAACTGCCAGAGGTGTTAAATCGCGTGTATTTATAATGCTCTGCCTCTGCTTCCATATACCAATAAATCGCACAAAACAAAATTATTATTATTTACGTCATAATTTGAATTCAATGATTAAATACGTTTAAAGTTTTACTATATATACATATATATTGCATAAATTAATAAATAATATAAAAAAAAATATTTTTCCAGCGTCTATTTTTATAATTTTTTTTTTCAAATAGACAAAACTCAGAGGTCATTTTAATATATAAAATATATATAAAAGGTCATTAAGCTTCGTATAATGAATTGATACACGCATAATTTTTGTAAGTATATACTACTTATTTTTTATCTATCTGATGAGATTTTGATTTCTAGAATTAATATTGCACTTCTATGAATACATATTTATTAATTTAATATTGTGCATAAAATACATCAAACGTCAATTTCTCTAAATAGCGTTCTTAATAGATTAAATTTGTGGTTATGTTGATATGCAGATATATTTTAAGGTGCCTTTAAGAAATGTTGATTTACAATTTTCATAAAATAATATTATTATTTGTTCGCAAAAAATTAAAAACGGATCGCAAACTGCAAATTGTGAACTCCTTATTTCAATTGTTGATACTAGTGCAACAATGCATTGACAGATGCACATACCTTGTTAACTACTTTACTTCTACCAAACATAGTTAAAATATACATAAAAACTAATCTAGTGTCAATTTTACAAAAACTAAATTAAAATACACAACTTATAGGTGTGGTACTGAACTGCAAACGTAAATGGTGTATACTGTTTAGATTAAGAAAAAAGTTATTTTCATAACCTAGAAGTTTTTGAATAAAATAACGTCCTAGAGAAGTTTTTACTAAAATTTTTACTGGGTAAGCTTTAGGAAAATATAATTGGATTAAAATTTTTGAGCCTAAGACCCACCCCATACCATAATTGCTATCTTGATGAAGCCACAAATAAAATAAAATCATTGTTATCTTTAATGATTATTTCAAATAAAAAAGAAAGAAGGAAAACAAAAAAATTATGTGATTTCAGATGTTTATAAAAAACAAGTATACCTGTGATGGAATCATCTTCATGCATTCAATTATGGTCAATACATCTTTACTAATAGTAGTATTTCCTAACAATAGAACAATTAGACTTTAAATTAGCAAACTAATAATACTTATTATTATTTATATTATTTTTATTTTATTAAGATTTGCACTTTTTTTATTAGCAACTCATTTATTTTGAGAAAATAAATAACAAACCTTTAAGATTGAGTTCAAAATCAAGATACGATTTTAAATCTTCACATGTTTGTAAATTGCTCATATATAAATGGTCAAGCCATCCTATTGACTGAATGTGACCATAGTTACCCTAAAAATAGAAAATATATATTGCATTAATTGACACCCAACAAACAATTTTAACCCAAAAAATTTTGTTTCAATGATTTTTGGAGTGCATAGCAGCTATTTTAGCATACCAGACTTCAGAAGGAAGTAAAAATTATCACAAATAGCAATATAATAATAATTTATTATACCAGACTTTAGAACAAAGTAAAAATTATCACACATAGCAATATGTATAGCAAATATATTTTCGATAAAATAAGTAGGTTTTTAAAATTTGCATTTTTAAAAAATATTCCATTAATTGTCCTTTTTTTTCTTGCCTCTTGACAAATACCTCCTTCTATCTGCTTTCTACTTATTTATAACTGTCATAAAAATAAACCAATAAATTGGACTTACAAAAAAAAATTAGATACAATACTAAATAAATATTTATTATAAATACAAAATAATAAACAAGGTAATGTATATCAAGAATGTAAACCAGTTATTGCAAACCTCTCGAGCACCCTAATGTGAGAACATAGATAATAAAACTCCATGATAGACAGATAGACGGTGTCAAATGGTTTTTTTTTCAAAATTCCATATGAAACCATCTTTATTTAGCTGTATTTTGATAGCTTCAATAAGTGCATGAGTACTGGAGTGATGAAATCCAAACTGCCTTTCACTAAGTAATTTTAATTCATTTAGAAAGTCTTGAAATTTATAAAATCTCAAATGAACACACTTTTCAATAATTTTACAAAGATAAAGAGTAATGAAATTAGGCCATAATTATTACTACTAGGAAAATCACCTTTTCAAAAACTGGTTTTAAACCCTTTAAGGTCTGGGACCTAGGAAACAGTGTTTTGTTGATATTATTTGTTTAAAATACTAATTAGGTCGAAACTAACCCAAAATCAACTCTGAATTTGCTTGCAAATATGAAAATTGGAATTTTTGTACGCTTAAGTGCACATAAGGAACTAAGGAGTAAATATTTTTCACTAAAATTGGAAAATAATTTTTGTACACTTAAGTTTACAAAAAGAACTAAAGAGCAAATATTTTGATGTCTCCTTGAAGCAAATCAGCTTCTTTGAAGTAAATGAGCTAAAATAAGGCGCATAAGCAACCCGTTAAAAGTTGACAGACATTATAAATTTGTACACTTCAGTATACGCCAGGCATCCAAGTGTTAAGAGACTAGAAAAAACCAGAGCAAAGAAAATATTTATGATTTTAGATATTTTAAGTTTTTGATATTATGTCAACAAAACATTTTAAGATAGAAATTATAACAGTATACTGTTTGGACAAAGTGATTTACCCTTATTCAAGTTGTTTATTATTTAAGAAATTTCTTATGTACTAGTTGGTTTGAAAAAATTAAATTTAAAGCATTTAATTTATTTAGAAATTGGAAATTGTTTAAATGATCTCGATGTTTTGGTAATTTTAGGACCTATGACCTACGTCGGAGATATGTTTTAAGTTTGTTGTTAAAATACCGTTATGTTTTAATATCTATATATCTATATATTATGTATTTTGATCCTTATTAAGTACTTTATTAAATAATACATAAAGGAATTAGATGTGTAAAGAACTTTTTAAATTAAAAATATTTTATAATTTAAATTTAATCTGGAAGAATAATAACAGGGCCTCTTAAGAGTCCTCTTAACCGAGTTTATTATTCTTAAACTTTAAATTGCTTAATTTTCATTTATGGAGGTATTGTGGAAACGTTGTGGATAAAGAATAAATTACTCATACTCAATAAGCCACTGAGTAAAAGGAAATTAATTGGTAGAAATTTTTGTGTATATATTGGAATAATTTATATTATAACTAATTTATAACATGATTTTTTGAAGAAATAATTTAAGTAAATAATATGATTGTTTTTAATTTATTTTTATTTTATTACATATTTTTTTTTAACTGTCAATTTTTGTATCATCAGATATTGGCTTTTCATTAGTGTTGATACTAATCGATCAATATCTGAAATAAACAATATCATAAACAATATCATCAGATATAACCAAAAAAAAGCTGAACATCTCGCATCCATCTCAGGTTTTAATGATTTTATAACTGGTGAAAGTATATCTAAAGGTTTATCTTACTGTTCTAAAGCCAGGAATAACTGTAACATTTTTGGGATTGGCAATGATTGTGCAGAACATTTTAAATAGAGCAATACATCAGATGTTACCCTAAATCCATAAATAACATTGCTATTATCGGTGGAAGAAATAATCTTCACCGAAACAAGTCCACTGAAATACCAGATACCATTATAGAGATAGGGGATACCTTCAAAATAAAATACAAAAATCCATGTCGTTGGTATACTTCTGAGAGATCGTGATGATACCCCATACTCTGTAAATAACCAAATCCACAAAAAAAAAATCTCCAGGAATATTGCCACCTTTCCAAAGATTTTCAGTTCATTGGCATATCCGATTTTACTGGTGTTCAATCTGCCATAAATTATATGCTGTATTTCGTTTACAAGCTTCACTTAAATGATAATGGAAATTCAATGCTAGTTGATAAAATATTAACCTCATTTTATCATCATCCAGGAAAATCATCACTACCATCCCATCTTTGTCTGGTGACTTTATCTCTGGACAATGGCTTTGCTATTAGTCAGAATGAATATCTGAGTAATGGATGAGGTGATTATAGAATCCAACATCTATCATTGTTATCACCATCATCATACCTACATGATGACTTTCCTCCATAACCACCACCTACATATTTTAACATTTTCCTAATGATGTAAATAACAATATTTATACTGAATATTTGAATAATTTAGTATTTTTAACCACAATGTTAATGTTTATATTGGAAATGATTTTTTCTACGAGGATCGCATATGTACAGGACCCTTACATTAAATATCATAATGCCTCAATGCGTATCAAAATATCACCTGAGAGTAGTATAATAAATAGACATCAAGATAATTTCGCACAGTTTTTCCCTTTTTTTTTTTTAGTTTATTTCTTATTATCGTTTCTTTTAGTACAAAAAAACTACCAATTTTTAACTTTCTTTATTACATCATATTTATTTTGATGTTCCCTAAGACCTATTCAGTTAAGGAAACTACAGATAAACAATTAAGTTCTTGCACAAAACAAGAATTCTTTACAATCGAATCCATAAGCATAAGCAATGAAGTAACAATAAACCATTTATCTGAATTTACTAGATATAAGGATATTCAACTTGCCAAAAAATAAACCTGCAACAGTAAACAAAACTTATTTTTATTTTAACATCTCTTACTCTCAGATGATATAAGTCTAAAGCCAGGAACTAATCGTGAATATCAGCCAAATAAGGAAACGTGGTCTCCGTTCACAAAAAGAGGCATACATTTCTTACACCTTAACATAAATAGCCATCTTCCTAAAAGAGAAGAACTATAGTTATGTTGTAAAAGTCTAATGTTTCGATTATAGGCATTCACGAATCCAAGCTAGACGAATCAATTTCAAATTCAGAAGTAAATATTTTACGCTGAAATTGAACGATGGAGACACCACTTGTTACATTAGAAATGCTATTTTTTTAAATCAAGAAATATTTTTTTAAAACATATAGAAAACGTTTCCTTCGATATTTTATTCCCAAACCTACAACCAATAACTGTAGATGTATTTTATAGGCCGCCAATGCAAAATAAATTTATTTTAATTTATTAATTATTAAATGACTTCAATAAACTGAAAAACGAGAAAAAATAATTGATAATTTCAATATAAATCTATTACAGAGTGGTAAATACATATTTGATAACAAATCAAGTTTAAAAAGTTATGCTCCTACGCACCCCATGATAAATCAATATAAACAATTTGTATCAACCTACGGATTAAACCAGATTATTGAATCTCCTACTCATGTAACATGCGAATCTTCCACGCTATTAGATCACATTCTTGTCAATAATATTGAAAAGATAATAGATACAAGTCTGTCAGACAATCAAATGACATTTTGTACCAGGAAAACATTAAGAAATAAATCTGTGTCTCAAAAATACAAGAAATTTCAAGATATAACTTTGCTCTATTCTGATTTTTGCACTAAAAATGACAGATTTAATAGACAATTTAGCTCCTCTAAGGCAAAAAAAAAAAAAAAAAAAAAAAAAAAAAAAAAAAAAAAAAAAAAAAAAAAAAAAAAAAAAAAAAAAAACTAAGAATCAGGAATGGTTCGATAAAGAAATTGCAGAGAAAAAATTGATATCAGAAATGCAAAACTTTGAAAAAAACTAAGCTTCATGTTGACAAAGAATTAAAAAAAGATGACTCAATCAAACGAAAAAAAAAATGTATATAGAAAACAAACTAACCGAAAATGCAAACAAACTTAACAAACTTTGGAAAGAAATTAAGAAACTAGGGTTGCCATTCAAATAATCCCAAGTGTCAAAAATATGTTTAAAACAAAATGACACTAACATTTTAGATCCAAAATCAATAACTGAAATATTTAAAGACTATTTTGCAAGTCTTGCAAGTGAATTCAAAACTTCCTAAATCACTTTATGGTAAAGCGTTTGCATTATCCTACTACAAAAACTTAAATATAATCTAAAGTTTTAATTTTACCCCAGTAACACAAGAATAAATTTATGACATACTCAAAATCATAAAAAATTCTAAAGCACCAGGAATTGACAATATAAATGGTATATTTAAAAAAAATGGAGCAAAGATCACTTCTTTACCGATATGACAACTATGCAATCTCTCGATCTCAACAGCAACATTTCCTGGCAGCTGTAAAATAGCAAAATTTAAACCTTTATTTAAAAAAGAATGTAAAACAGATCCTAAGAATTGGCCATTATCCCTTCTACCTTTAATTTCAAAAGTTATTGAAAAAGATCACACAACCACATTTCATACACAACAAAATATTTTACAGAAATACCAATCAGGATTCCACAAGAGACATTCCACATCCTCCACTTTATCATATCTCAATGATAAAATCGTAAATGGCATTAAATCATGAATTTTAACAGGAATGATACTCATAGATTTACAAAAAGCATTGGACACAATCAACCATAAAATAATTTATGATAAAATGGTGTTTTTAAAATTTAACACAAGTACTATAAATTGGTTTAAATCTTATTTAACTGATAGAAAGTTCAAAATCAACATAAATGGGGTGTTTTCTGATTCCTGGTAAGTTTTCCTGCCGTGCTCTACAAGGTTTCACTCTAGGACCTTCACATTTTTTTCTATACATAAATCATATGCAAGCAACAGTTAAAAGTGATCCATATAGACGATTCATGCATTGTATTCCAACATAGCAACGTGAAGGAAATAAAAAGACAAGCTAAATAAGAACTTTTCAAAGCTCTGTGACTGGTTTGTTGATAACAAATTAAGCTTTCATTTTGGTGAAGATAAAACTAAAACTATACTTTTTGTAAGTAAATACAAACTAAAGAAAACTGACTTAACAATTGATTTAACAAGTAAGGGTCGTATCATGGGGATTTTTACTTTATTTGAAAAGAATTTTAATTTAGACCAGTAAATTTTAATGATGATCAAAGGGTTATTCAATTTATTTCCCAAATATTTTGGATAATTTTCTGTTGAAAAAGAAATTAGCCTCAAAACCTTTTCCACATAACCACTAAGCCTCACAAGACCTTCTCTGAACATAAGACATAATAAAAATGAAATATTCACCTTTCTAATTACATAGCTTCCTTCATTGCAGACATGAATTCCAATGGGTTTGGCATTTGTCTGAAATAAAATTAATTTCACAAAGAAAGTTTGACAGAAAGTTCAAAAGCAAAATTTTCAGTAAAAAATTACCATACTAAGGCAAGGAACCAAAAAACAATGGTTTTCAACCAGTGACCATAACATAAAATTAATGCATAGACTCAATCTTAAAAAATTGGCCAAGATTAGAGACTTTTTTTAAATAATCTGTTTCCACAGTCATTTGTGAAATGCGAAACTTTTCTTAAAACAACAATCTGTTTCCACAGTCGTTGGTGAAATGTGAAACTTTGCTCAAAAAATAATCTTGTTTCCATTGCTATTACTGGGTTAAAATGTTATGCTCTTATGCAAATCTACTGCATAGAAATTTGAAGAGATTAATAGACTCCATCTTAGAAAATTGAAAAAAATGTTTAAAAAAAGATATGTTAGAGGCTGTTACAAGGATAACAATAAGTTTATTAAGAAATTTAACTGAAATAAAATGTTTTTTTTTTTTAATTGAAAGATTTTAAAGAAAAAACAAAATGTTGATATTTTAGCTAAAACACACCATTTGCCAGTTACTTTTCTGCTATAGTGTAAACCTGCCTGCTAGCATCAAAACAAGGATAAATCTGAGTCTCAAGGTTTTTTTGATTTTCGGTGTAATCAAAGGGCAATCTCTGGTTAACCCTGAATATTTCTTTGACTATAACTGAGTTTTTGAAGTTCCTGCAAAATAACTAAGGAAGAGTTTCTATGTGTATCCTGAAGAAAAGTCTGTTGTATGTTTGGATGACTTGAACTAGCTTTCTGTCAAGGAATTGAAGAAAGTTTTATAAAGAATCAACTCCAGGAAAGAAATAGATTCATTGCTCAAGAAATATGCAATTTTCTGCCAACTCTCATGTAAATATAAGTCTGAAATCCTGACTGGTTCTTCGTTTTCAGACCACATTACCTGTGCTACATAAAGGATTTTTGATAAAGCGCTAAAAAATATGGCTTGGAAGATTGATCTTAGAGATGTTGAACTTCAACCAGTTATAAAAAGTATTTATTCAGCCACAAACATATATAAATACGCTATGAAATTTACAAAACAAGATAATGGACAAAAAATTAACAAAAAGGATAAACATTAAGATAAAAAACAAATAGCGGCAAGGATAGGCGCAAAAATTATGTTACAACAATATTTCCATTGTGGTCCTGTTATACATTAGATCTGCGAACTATATCCAGACAGCTAAAAAATGTTTCCTTGACCTTATGTTTAAAAACGCTGTGATTGATTATATTTCATTAGAAAGGGTGTTCCATATAAAGGTACCTTTTGATAACAGGCACTTTTTTCCTATGATGGATATTCTTAAGGGTGTATTTAACCTCAGATGGCTATTGCGTAGAGAGATCTTCTATTTTCATGAATTTTAAATATTTCAGACATGTAACTTAGGTTGGGTCTACTGCACAATTCAAATGCATGTACAGCAACACCCTGATTAACTCTCATATCAACATGCAGCCAATTCATGACTCTATACTGCTCAGTACCAATATTGGCACGACTATTAATATTTAAACAAAATTTAATACAATTATTTTGTGCACTTTCAAGCGGGTTTTAAGTGATTCTTTGAGGGCTAAATACCAGGCAGACATTTGACATTATAGCAACATCTTGTTGTTGTAACGGAAAATTATGATGAGAGTGTCTTAAGATGATCTTGTAATTTTTCTATAAAGGATTTATCAAAAGTATTGAATTGATTAAATCTTCATATAATATTTATGTAAATGTCAAAGTCAAACTGTCAATGAAATACAAAAAATGCTACTGTTAAATTTTAAAGATTCAAATACAATAATTGCAGCAGCTTGTATTGAATTGATACCAACATGAAGCCAAGAAGCAATTTTCTTAGCACATTCCTATGTATCAAGATTGAAGATATTTTTAAGGAGAATATTGATGTCAACGTTTACCACTAATCAGAGTTTTCTAAAGGACTAAATACAGATGCACTGCAGATATCAAGATTCAATGAAAGAAATAGATCAAGCAGACAAGGTTCCTGATTGTCACAACCAAGAAGACGAGTTGGAGAATCCACTAATTGAGTTAATGACTGAGATATTTCAAAGTTGTAGGTGTTGATACTAGAAAGTCTAGCAATTCTAGAGAAAGGTAGCCAGTTAGTGTGGTGGAAGCTAAAATTTCCAAAGAAAATGATATTAGCAGGTGAATGAATTATGAGAGAATTGTAAATATTTTCAGAAATGCAGGACTGTGTGGACGGAGAACGGTATAAGAAAAGGACACTGGCTGACTGTAGAAGAAACAGACGTAAACAAATTTATGGTTTTCAAGAGATATTTCAAGAACTACAAGCAGATTGTCATGGACAGAGATGCCAAGGTCATGAATGTGAAAAGGCAAAACTACAATTTGGTGAGTGATTGAGAGGTAAAATAATGTCAGATAAACTTATTTCAAGTAATGAACTAGACAGAAAAGACTCTACGTGAAAAAAAATCACTGCGAAGATCACAAATTTTGATGAATGAAATAAAAACAAGTTTGGGTGATGTTTCACAGCCTGATTCAGGTTCACAAATGATTATCATAATATAACATTGTGTTTAAAAGAAGTCTTACTGCCTTGCTTGAATAACTTGTACAGAAAGTCAGATTAGTCTATTATTTTGCTTATCAATTATTTTTCTTAGCAAAATTGTTGTGGCCTCAGAGAAGTGAGTCGTTATAGGATCTGTTTTAAAGAGCAGATATAGCATTAAATCTAGAATGCTTCTTTTATAGTGTCGTAGCAAATTAGGCAATTAATGTTTTTAACAATGGTTATAAAAATAACCTTTTTATAGCACAAAATAGGGTAATGGAATACAAAAGCAAAAATTTTGACTGAATAATTAAAGTAACAGGAAGGAAAGCTACTGTCATACATAATCTTTAGTGTGCAATGTTTCGCAAATGATTCATTATTTAAATGATCTACATGCAAACAATAAATGGTGTAGTAATCATCACATTTCTTTTTTTACTTCTGATGGTGGGACGAGTGGATAAGTAAAGTAAGTAAGTAAGGAAACTGCAAACCGTAAATGTTTGATCAATCACAAGTTTTAGAAAGGGAGCTGATGTGCTAGTATCTAGTATGTGGTAATTTTACATTTTACCAAAAGGTCGCTTGACATGAATTCGAACACTAGCAATATGGACAGTTTCATCTGCATCTAATTGTGATTGGCTACCCTGGAAAAGCAGAATATTTAGACATACATCCTCAGGAAGAATATTTTTTATATCAAAACTTTTGTCTACCGTAACATTATCCCTCTTCTCTAGTAATTCAAGTAAACCAGAAGTTACTTCTTCATCAGTTACTCCACCATTTGGTGAAATACCTACCAAAGCTTTCCATGTGTTTATGGTGTTTATATTTTATATTTATATTTTTATATTGCTTTCATTGAAGACGGTGTCTTGATAAAGATCTCTGCGTTATAAATTATAATTCTTATCGATGGATATTTTTTTAAAAATTTTTCAAAAATAAATATTGAAGTATTTTAAACGTAACAATATGATGAAAAATTCATCAATAAGTTCCAACTTTCGCTTCAAGCCACGCTTTCTTTGAAAATTAACTTTTTGAAAGTTCAAAGAGTAATATCCCCTCTGATAATACATTTTTTCAGCTTTAGGCCTTAGATATTGAAGTAATGACACCAATGAAGCGTAAGTAGGAAAGATTGCATAAAACCAGATTTGCACATTCAATATTTTTTATTTGATCTTTGATCTACTGTAAAATGACTCATCATTTTCATGCAATGTTTTGATTTTCACTATTGTGCAGTCCGTAACTGGCAAATGATGTATCATGGTGTAGTATAGGACTAAAACAGTGAAATTATTTTTGAAACACCAAAATTAAAAAAAAACAAAAAAAAAAAAAAAAAAATTACTATGTTTTATAGCTAGAAGGAACTAAACGTTAAGCTAAATAAGCATCTGAAATGTTTGTTAATGAAATTCAGAAAAATTAAGAAATTAATTAAGAAGTAATTAAACTTCATTTAAGATAAAGCGTCTGAGGTATGCACACAAAAGCCTGCTTTAAAAACAGTTTCTAATCCAATACTAACTTCCGATAAAAATGATATATTTATATATATATACAATACAAATATAATACACAAACACAAAATACTTACAAAATTTGTTTTTTTTTTTTGTTTTTTAATTTTCTCTAGTTCACCTAACATTTTAAGTAAAAAAATTGTTTGAAGAAAGTTGGGGCTTTTCTTTCCTAACTTGCAAATGGTTAAATAAATAAACAAAGATATACCTGCATAAACTGTTGCACATAAGAATAGTATGACGACCAACACTGATGCTGTAAACCTTGGTAATCACTCTCTTGAACACCTACATTTATAGCAATGTTTTCAACCTGTTAAGATTACAAAATAATATTTACAACCATTAAAGCAACTGTTGAAACTATTAGAAGGAACATCAAATTCTGTTTTTTTAAATTATAAAAAATTTCAACAGTATAGAAACGCATTCATTGGTAAACTTCACCAGTTTAATTTTTAGGCCTAATTTGACTCTAAAACATTTATATAACATTATTATTATTAATATTTGAATTAAAAAGCTTAGTTTTTAATCATCTTACAAAATTTAGGTGCAAAAGAAAAGAATGATTGAATGTTTGAGTCAAATTTAACCTCAATTTGAACCCAATGGTTGGGCACAGGACAAAAATTTTCCCAATTTTGAAACCAAATAATAATAACAATAAGATAATAAATTACAATAACATTAAAATGACATACACAATAGTAATCAATCATATTTAAATCAAAGATCATCCAAAATTTGGAAAGAACAATAAAAACATTTCTTGAGAAAAATTAAATAATCTATGGTCCAATTCAACGCACAGCAAATTTGTCTAAATTGAATTTTTTAACATTTAGAAACTTGTATAGGAACATTAAAAAATACGTGAAAAATTAAAAAGAGATAAGTCAAAATTCCAAAAGTCTAAATCGCTAATATCATCATCAAAAAAAAAAAAAAAAAAAAAAAAAAAAAAATTCCAAAACAGGCAACATTCCAAAAAAATCAGTAAAATCAATTTTCTCAAAAAAAATTTCACATAAATATAAATTAAATACAAATATAAATTACATCTTCACATAAAATATCTTTCGGATGGTCAAAATTTATAAATAATAATAAAAAAATAAATAATCAGAAAATAAAATTTTAGAAATTGAAATTTGAAATTTTTTGGGGCCTGGGCCCCAGAAACAAGAATTTTTTATAAGTGGGTCAAAAGAAGTCCTTAAAACTTTAACCAAAATAAAGAAATAAAAAAGATCTCAAATAAAATTTGTTATTAGGCCAATCAAATAAAAAAACATGACATTAATTTGATATATTTGATGCAGACAGTTAAACCGACTTCGGACTTTTCGGGTTGGTTGTTAGCTTTCAACGGCAATTCTATATTACCGTAAGTAAACTGGCATTAGGTTGGACTGTAAAAACTTTGTTCCATCTCTTCATCAAATGATTAGACCCTTCTCTGAAACATACTACCATGTTAAAACTTAGTCTTATAGTAAATACTTCCTTGCAGTGTTTGCTGTAAAAGCAGGTAATAGTCTGGTAATAGATCATGATCATATAAAAATAAGAATAAAATAAAAAAATAAGTGAATAATTTCGAAAACCATCAAGTATAAAATATCAAAACTTGACAAAAGTTTGACTGAAGATCCATAAATAGTTTTCAAAAACATGAATTTTTAATGTAAATCATGCCAAGTCAAAAAGAATGAATTTTGAGAAAATATTTAGGCCCAGTACCAAAAATCAACGTTTTTTGACATATCATACCGTATCAAAGAAAGTTCACAAAAGTTTTTCATATCATATTAGGCCATACCTGGAACCAGTACCAAAAAAAAAGGTCAAAGATTTTCATTTTTCTAAATTTGATGGATCACACAAAATTTCTCAAAATAAGTAATGAACACTGGTGAATTTATAGGACTGTTGGCTACTCAGGTAGTCAAAAAATATTTCCTCAGCATTTTAATTCATCAAGTTTTTAATTATACTTATAATGGGAAATGGGAAAATTTCAAAAGAAAAAATTTTTGAATAATTTTTCTTAATAAAATTGCCCAAATATGAAAATGGTCAAGTGAATGTTTTAAGGAAACAAGCATAACTATATCTTTATTTTCAAAGTTTTTAAAACAAGTAGAAAGTTATATCTGTTTATTGCAAATAGCAAGTGCTGGCCTATACCAAATATTACTTTTTAAAAAAATAATTGCCTCTAAAGTTTCTGCTCAGTTTTTAAAAAAATTTTTTGAAAAGATTTTTTTATCTTTATAACAGATTACAAAAAAAAACACCGAGCTCAAAAACGGCATGCAAAAAAATCTTCCAGAGTTGTTCTGGGAAGGAAATATTAACCACAAGCTTCTGGTAAAGTTGAAAAGTATTCTGACCTGTGTCTCAACTACTTTGATAACAGCTTCTTTTAAATTAATAAGTGAAACATCTATACTTGGCAACAAATCATCAGCAATATCGTTTGTCTGAACAAACACCTAAAACACCAATCAACGCAATTCATTAGGGGATTTTAAGTATCACCATTTATTCAGATAATCTCATGAAAATTAAGATGCAAGCATTGATCTTGGATGAATAAAGTAATAAAATTTTTTTAGATAACTTTAGGTAGTTATCTTTTATAGAAAGTTAAATTGGTCCAACAACTTGACAAAAGAACATAGTATAGATTTGATATTTGATAAATATTATTAATGATTTAATTTATTGTGATCACAAAATATCTGTCTGAAAATTCACGACTGGTGTTCAGTCATAGATAAGCATTACAAAATTTAATAAATTTCAATTCAGCAACTGAAATAAATTTTTTGCAATAAAAAATGGTATTCATTCATTTATTTATTTTACGTTTAGTGGAGGAAATAGTGGCCGCAATTGTGGGACTTATGGCAAAAGCATCAAATTTTGATCAGATCCTTACAGTAGTACAATCCAAATCAGCTATGGACCCCATCCCCCAAAAAAATAATCCATAATAGCAGATTTTTGCATGATAAACATATATTTTCTCAAAAATATACATTTTATTGTTATTTCTTATTCAATAAAGCCTTTAAATCTTCAACATAATAGTATAATATCAATAGTTTATTATAGAGCCTAAAAAGTCTCAAAAGAACAATTTTTTTGAATTTTAAAAATGACCGACTTCTTAGAATATTTTTATTAATATTTTATTGAAGAAATCGCCCTATTACTATATATATTATTATATATATTATATATTATTATATAAGTGATTTTTTCTACTATCTTTATTACATAATACATATATATATATAATATAGTAAAACAAATAGCAAATGTTAAGTTTGAGTATAAAATTAACATATTCAATTTTAAATATTTACTCGACATCACAACCACCTCTAGATTTGCATAAACATGTGCATGGTAAACTTGACCTTGAACACTTGCAGCATTTTCGACACCCTTTGTCCACATCACAGCCAAATTGAAAAACTTTTGACAAGCTCAAGATGCTGCAGGAATAGTTGTCCAAACTGGTTTCCAAACATTATCGTCTCCGAACTGCCATCCCCAATGAGCACAAGAAGGCAAATTCTGAAGTGGTGTTAATAATTGCCCCCAAAATTAATTCTTGGTACATCGATCTTTACCATGAAGCAATAACGCATTTTGAGTAGGAGGGACTAAGTCGATCTTCCTTTTTTGTGAAATATTTCTTTTCGTGCTACAAACGAACTTCTACAATCATACATTAAAAAGACAAATCTTTCAATCACTGGCATAACTAACAATATTTATTCTTCCAATTGGCAACAACAAACCTGTAATAAAAAAGTTGTGAGTTCTCCTTATGAGTTCCACACAGCTTAAGCAGTCTTTCTGCTTTGTCCGGCAAAGGAAGAGGTTTGATCACCACCTGTGAGAGCATGGAATAAAGGCATCACTTAACATCTTGATGGTCCAAGTGTTGTATATAACTTATGAATGGGTAAGCACCGTGTTTTTTTGCAAACTTGGAAAAGGATCAACTTTTCATCGAATTTGGTTTCACTTATTGCACGAATAGCAAGAAAAACTATGTCAGTGTTGAATGTTCGAATCATAAACTTGCAGGTATCTACCATGTACTCTTCAAATGTTACGTTTGGATTTGGTTGGAACATGTTAACAACCGCTGCTCCATCAATTAGTTTTGCATTAACCTCTGGAGGCTCAAACTCATTGGTCTCTACCACACTTTCCAAATCACTCAGCAAGTCTGATTTATTACTGCACCACAACTTCCCTTGATGCGAAATAGATGATGGAAAACTTTGATTTTCATGGGAGAAAAATTGTTCTAAGTTTCCTTCACGCACTTGAAAAGATATATACAACTTCGAGAACAAAGAACAGTTGTGTGTTTGTTTCCTTTAACCGGTTCAAATAAACTATGATTATGACTGGTACTTGGTTTTGATTTAATAAACTAAATGCTTGCACTATGACTGTCATTTTATCTTTAATCATAGCAGGGGAATGAGCTTGTTGTTTAAATAGAGGCATCATTATAGATGTATCAACAGTTTTTACATCTACTGTATTAGCGTGGTAGATTGCCCAGGAGATGATAGTTGAAATCGGTTTTTCGCATTCTTTTTCAAACATGTTCAAGCCACTCTTCAATACAATTATTCAATTCCGCTAATGCAATTCCTAAGTAAATACAGTCATTTGCCATGCAATTATCTGAAAATTTAATGCGTTTAGCTGTTATATGAAGATACTAGACATTTACTATGGTACACTGTTTCATGTGAAAATCTGACCACCACTATTTAACTTAGCCAAAAGAATTGTGTCTTGCAGTTTGAGAGCACACTGTCAAACTCTTTTATCAAGAACAAATGTTGTAACTTGGTGTAATACAGAATCGCTTTTGTTGCATAATTAACACAGAATTTTATCTATAGCAGAAGCACTGCATGCACTAAGTAGTTTTGACAATGAATTATATAAATACATATACTTGTTTCTACAAATCTGTGCCACTTTACTTTGTTTTTCAACATTGTTTCAACAACCCCTATTCCATCATCCAGATGAGATATTTCTATATCTATCTGTACATAATTTAATTCAATAAATCGCTTAAGATTATGGTTCATGGTAAATTCCTTATAGCTTTTTCAACATCAGATCTAGTAATTTGTGCGGGAGTGTTTCAGTATAATCGTTTAGACATAAAATACATTTTTCCCTGTCCTTCTCATTTTATAATGAAAAAAAAAATAAAAATATTTGTATCTGACCAAAAAGTTGACATCAGATTGAAAGAATTAAAAGTATGGCTTAAAAGCTGTCTTTATTTTGACAGCTTTATAGATCGGACTTTCCACAAAGCCAAACTTCAAGGACTTGCCCCTTTTAAGGACAAATCCTACAATTTACCATTTGCAACAACTTTCCATGAAAACATTCAAAGTAAATCATTGGTTAGAAGTATTCGCTCTAAATTTCAAAATTTATAGACTGAAAATTTTTTTAAAATCTGCAATAATAGCTCAAAGACAACCGAAAAATTTATTACGCCATTTAACGAAAGACAAATTTTGTTCTGTTTTCCCTATTATAGAAAATGGTATTTATAATGTAATAGTAAAAAGTGTAAAATATGTAGATTGTATCTAAATGAATACAAACAATTTACATCTAATAATTCAGTTTTAGAAATCATAACATATATATATGTATATATGATATAC
>JAUZNK010016328.1:21624-38549 GCA_035046665.1 Euphysa ruthae | reverse complement strand
TTACTTACTTACTTACTTACTTACTTACTTACTTACTTACTTACTTACTTACTTACTTACTTACTTACTTGCTTACTTGCTTACTTACTTACTTACTTACTTACTACAAAAAAACGCAATTTGCTTCATTTGTTCGGGATATTATATTAAATAACAGAAGACAAATTATTTCACCATGCAGGCATCAATCTAAATTTAATCGCATCCTATGTCATAGTACAGATTGAATTTAAACTCCATGGTTACGTGTCTTTTTAAACCAAATTTCTAATCACATTGCATTGTAATTTATATCGAAACGTTATTTTTTTGGGAGCCATTTTTACAAATTTTATTTAGCTGACAATCGAAATGTCGTCGTGAAACTCTGAGTACTGAATAATTCGTAATTTCTTTTTTCAACCGAAACATATATTCGCGCTAAGATACAATTATCGAGCACTCTTTAATTAAAAAACAATATTTAAAACTATATATTTAACCGTTGGCAGAAACGTGTTAAGAGAAGAAAGTTTTTTTGGAAAAATATTTTTGCGTATTTTATTTTGGCGGGTTGAGAAAATTTCTAAGAATAATCTGCAAAAAAGAAGAGTGAACGATCAAAGCAAAACCGAGTCTCTGAAATCATCGTTGAATTTTTTGATAAATTTAGAGTGAAATAAATTCTGCAAAACTACTAAAAAGTTATTAATCAGCAAAAATAAATTCTGCAAAAATTTCATTCTGAAGGTAAATAAATATTCTAAATTTAATAAAACAATGTTGACTATGAAATTTAATAATAGGAATCTTATGTACTAGTTTATTAACAAATTTCCGCAAAGCTTTCAGAAGTAGGTTTTCTTCATCCAGTCGATTAAATGTTGCGAACTCATTGTGCGGCCATTCAGCAAAAGGAACATTGTTCAACACGCTATCTACCAAACACTTAACAACAACCTATAACAAGTTTTCTCTTTGATTAAGAAAATACTTTGATGTTTAACTTTCAGGGTGATAAGACATCAAGATACAAATCTTGAATCTACAAGCAATTTATAACTGTTTGTATAATATAAACAGGATATTTTGAGAGATCTGCAAAAGATTCTTATGAATTTTCAGATCTAGTTTTTATTTCGAGTGATATTTTATCACCAACTACTACATCAGGGCTTGCGCATTAATAACTATCGTCAAAACATAAAAAAAAAATCCACATTGAACTGCACCCGATAAAACTTTGGTTTTGAAAAGAATGCAAAGCTTCATTCTTAAAATCGTGACCAAAAGTTAGTTTTTAAAATATCACTTTCTTGTAAAACCTTTTTCTTTTCTTTTTTTTCACTATCTGCCAATATCATTCAAATTTCCGATTACCATATATGGCTAAAAGTGCTGGTAATCAACTTACTGTGATTTTATGCTTTCGGAAATTTAACCAAGCTTGTGTATTTTTGTCAATATGGATATAGTTATCATTTATCAAAGAATCATTGGGAAGTAGGTTTTTTAAATTAACTTTTAATTGACTAACCAGTTCATCACACAGTTGTTGAATGTTGTCACAAACCAATTGAGAAGAAATTATATTACTTTCATGGTCAGGTGTATTGACATCATTTGAGAAAGATTATTTGAAGATGTAGAAATAAGATTACAGTACTTTTAATATTTGAAAATGTAGAAACGATAATTGAAATAGCTTCACATTTATTATTCTTTGAAGATGTAGGAATGCTATTTGAAACAGGATCGTTTTTATTATTTTAAGACATGTGAATATTATTTTCTCTTTCTAGCATAGTATGATTGATATAATTTTATAGATATTATTTTTTTAGGATCTGGAGTGATAGCATTAAAATTTAACGTATGATTTTTTTTTTTGCAATAACCATGATCAGCTAAGCTTAGAGCGGCATAATTTGTAAATCGACATTGAAGATAAAGTGATGTAGATTTTCTATTTCTGTAAAAACTTTGTAAATATGAGTTTCAAAATTAACACTTGTAGATTTTATTTTTAGATACCATATTTTCTTTCATTTTCAAAATATCACGCTTAAATTTAGAATTTTTAGGGTCAGCCGGAGCAATTTTATGTCCGTGAAAACCCGCTTGATTTTTTTCTGTACACAAGCAGAAAAAACTTTTAAATCTGTTAAAGGCATCTCTTTTATTTATTGAGTCTTTTGTACTTTGCCGATGCCATTTATGTAGTTGCCAGGTGTGCAATAACTTTTCCCTTTTTTCACAATAATATTTTAAAAAACGAAGAGCAGAAAACACATGGCAACATAATCCCCTAACACCAACAGGATATTCGCAGTAAGACTTTTGAGGAAAGTTGGATTCAACCAAAATTACAGCAGGTCTCATCTGTTCGCCATAAGATTTCTTGAAAATGCCTCTAAAAAAATTTTCTTATCAGATGCAAGATCTTTTTAAAAAAACATTTACAGAAACGATTTTTCACTAGTTTATAAAGAGTTTACTTTTACAATTTAAAGTTAACAGATTGTTTTAGTGTATTATGTTTCCATTAATTTTCGATCGCTCAGCCATATAAATATTTGAAAGATGAAGGATTTGTAATTAAACTACCGTAAGAAGAGTTAACAGATTTTTTTAGTGTTTCTGAATTGTTCTTTTGCTCACAATACAGTATATTTTTTCATGCTTGGAGCAATTTTACTTTACTTTTCAGACTCTTTCTTTGCGATGTCGAAACAGAAGAATAACCGAAGTATTTATAGGCAGCATGAAGTTTTTGTTACAACTTTTTCAGGTTTTTTTTTTTTTATTTCTCTGGGTTTTTTATTTTTTTTTAAACCTCTGAATGGCTTTATCATATTTAGATTTATGTATGGAGATTTGTGAAGGAGGAACAATGATGTCAGGCAACTCTATAAATGTCTCTCATTTCTCAGAGCCCCAACGCTCAATGCAGATATGCACACTTGCCAAATTCTCTTTTGTTTTTAAAATACGTTGGTATTCTCTTTGCGAAGGAAGAGTTTTAGGATGTTTGTAATATTTTATTGAAGATTCATCTTCCTTTTTGGTTCGAAAATTGTTTTAACATAAGGAACTTGAACAAAACCATTATCGATCAGTAATTCTAACAATACGGCTTAAATGTTATTATTATAATGCAAAGCAGTGTTGAGATTCCACTATATGTCTTCAGTATTGTAAAATTATATTTTATTTTAAATATTGTTTTGTTAGCTGTTTATGTTGGATTTAAAACATTGTTGCTTCAGCTTATGTTTTTGCTATTCATTGACCCCCTCCCCAGCCCTTGTTTGGCTTTCTAAATAACATACTCCAAAACCACCATCCATCTTCATAAAATCCGTTTTGAAAATTTGTACCATTTTTGCCGTGTTAATAAACCGCCAAATGAGCAAAAAACTTCCTTATTTTAATGATGAGAAAAGTCGAAAAAAAGAAAGAAAGAAAAAAAAAGAAAGACGTTTTTATAAGTTTTTAATAAGTTTCCTACATCATTTTCATTACAATCTTTCCCAATGCCTTCTTGAGTCAAGCTTGTATTAGCAATTATTTCTCCAGTATTCCTTCACGAAGAAAGCCGCTTTGTTAATTTTAGGATAGAAAAAAATACATCACTATTTATTTATAATTCTGAGTTCTATTCCAGCGATTTATAATAAGAGTAGTTTGTGAAGGAATTATGAAGGAAAAAAACCAACTCATTTGAAGGCGAAAGTGATTAAATTTTGGTTAATTTCATTTTGGGGGAAAAACAGAGGAAACCGTGCAGAACATGTGGCCTTGAATACACAAAATTGGTCCTGAAATCGTAAAATTGGTCGTCAATCCACAAAATTTTTCAAAGTAATTGAAAAAATTTATTTGAAATAGTCAAAACATAATATTAGATCTGAAAAAATAACCCAACGTACACCTACCCCTCCCACCACCAACTATTTAAGGTCTGTGGAATATGATAGAAAATCTGGGATAACCTATAATATCCAATATGGATATATCACAAAAATAACAAATTAAGCATTATTATAAATATTTTCATGAATTCCATACTAAATAACTATCAAAAATGTAACTAATTCCATGTATAAAACAGTCATCATGTCCTAAGCCTTGATGATCCAAACAGAAATCTAAGTACTCGATCAATAAGCCAAGCGCCAACCAAGTCAATAGCCACGACTTGACAAAACATAACACGAAACTAAAATAATAAAAAATATTTCAGGTCTTCAACATATTTATAGTTAGAAAGCTAAAAATAACGAATAAATCATTATCATAAACATTTATATACATCCCATACTAAAGAGATATGTCCTTAGCCTTAATGATCCAAATAAAAGCCAAATAGAATCGACTTGACAAGGTTTAGCTTGAAACTAAAAGCAAAAATTTGTCAAGCAACGAGAATATTTCCAAACAAAAAAGCATCATTTAGAAAGTTCGGCGAAATATGTTGAAGGGAAAGTATCGAATTTTGAATTGAAATAAACCATATATTGCACTATGTTGAAACTTTATGTGACGGTAGAACAGTATTTTATCTTAAAAATCGATTATTCGTATCTGAAAGTACTCATAAAGTAATTTCGAAAGTTTAAGTCCACTTTTTCTTTCATATCAAGTATTTTGGTTCAGAAAAATCAAAACTCAATATGCTCATATATCCCTGTTAAAAATTCCCAGAAATGCCACATTTTTTATTTTTATACACAGGGATTCGAAGAGCGACCTTAGATATAGCCGCAAATTAATGTCGCTATTTGTTTTGTTTTTTTTTGAAGCTGAGATACCACATTCAAAAAAAAAAAAAAATTGGTAGAATTTCATTGTCATGTTTATGGTTAATTTGAGAGAAAATATTAATTTGAGAGAAAATATTAGAGTACAAAAATGGGAAACCAAACATTCGAATGACAGTGTCTTTCAATAGTCCATCCAACAACTTAATTTTCAGGTCAATTCACACATTGCAATCGCTGCAAATTACATATTAGAATATAAGTAAGTATTTAAAAATGAAAATAAAACAAATGTTAAAAATTTAACAAGTCCTTATTTTAAGGTAATGTTTGAATACATTGATATTGTTACTGGCTTTTGTGAATACTCTTAACTTGTTCCACTTCGAGCGACCCATATGAGAAATAGTTTTGACCTTGGTTAGTTTTTCTGAAAGGCTCATCCAGTTTTTGATAGGAATTCCTTGTTCTTAAGCTATTATTTACACTAGTTTTGAAGACCTCAGACATGTATTCGGGGAATTTCTATTAACGAACTTAAAGGCACTTGCACTTATGTATTGTTCAAATCTGTCGTTTACATTAAGTCAATTTATTCGTCCAAGGTGATAAATTGTTAAATACTCTCTGTTTCCCAATAGATAGTACCCAATACATTTATTTTGTGCAGTTTGAATTTTTGTTTTTAAAGCTTTATTAATACTTGCATACAATGCATAAAAGTCTTCGAAGAGCTGGTGTTAAATATTTACTGTTTCTGTATAAAACGTTTATTTCATAATTTATTTTAAATTACCTGAAGTTCCACGGATTCTCCACTAAGTGTTTCATCAAAAATACATCCAAGTTATTTATTATGTTTAAGTTTTTGTAATAGGATAATGCAAATGCTTTAACATAATGACCTGGCGATTCATACTAATTTACTAGCGAGACTTGCGAAATAGCCTTCTTTAAATATTCCAGTTATTGATTTTGGACCAAAAATGTCAGTGTCATTTTGTTTTAAATATATGATTGACACTTGGGATGATTTGGATGCTAGTTTCTTAATTTCTTTCCAAAGTTCGTTAGGTTTACTTGCATTTTCAGTTAATTTGTTTTCTATACATTTTTTTTTTTCGTTTGATTGAGTCAGTTACATCTTTTGATATTGCCTTAAAGGAGCTAAATTGTCTATTAAATTTGTTATTTTTAGCACAAAATCAGAATAGGTCAAATTAATATCAGAGAACATGTCATAGTTAGGAAATTCTATATCGTTTAAGGTCTTTTCGTAAATGTCGGCTGAATAATTTTTAAATGATCGAAGTTTCATGTATTTTTGAAACACAGATTTATTTTCTTAATACTAACATAAGCATGCTAAATGACATGTTCTAATTTAGAAATTAGAAATGAATAACCTTTTAACCTTTTGACATTTTAAGGGCGTTTAAAATAGTTTTAAATTTTTATTTTAATTAATTGTGCTAATATCAAAAAAAAAAAAAAAAAACAGAAAAAAAATTTTCTAGTTTAATGCAAACAATTGGTTTGATAATCGAGGCATTAAATGATGACTACCTCATTTTGCACTTTTTAGAAGTTTCTGTTTTAAAAGCCTGGATTTTGCACAAAGGAATTTTAAATATTTGGATAAATAAAAGACGATATACTGTTTAACAAATCCAAAATTTTAGAACGTTTTGAAACAAGAATTTAATCGTTACGTAAGGCTGACACTTAACAATATGCTATAAAAGTAGTTTTCTTAAAGAAAAGCACTCAAAAAGATTTGGGAAATTCTGGGATGAAACTATCTTGAAACAAAAATGATGCTAAATTTTAACTCAGGTAGTGAAAAAGAGATGGTCGCAATGACACATAATGTCACTTAAAATTTGTATACTTACTCAATTTTCAGATATTTTTGAGGATAAATTATGTAAAATTCTTTTAAAATATTAAATACTTATAGTGATTAACTAAAATTGTACTAGAATAAACAATTATGGTACATACGAGTTGTTTTTATTAGATACTATTAGATAAAGGACGATTTCTATCATTTGTTTTGTTTATTTTGATGCTTTCTGAAATTTCGTAACTTGGTCACTTTAATTTTTTTTTCCGTGGATAAGCTTCTTCACATTTCATTCTAATTTACGAAATTCGTTTTTAATATTAGCCATATATCACTATTTTTATATTTTTTAAAAGAGCAAAGGAAAATAAAAAAAATCTAAAAACATCATTGTCTATCGCATTCCATGTAAAGATTGTCCGTCAGGAAACGTATGAAGGTATGAACGCTGGAGAATAAGATGCAAGATTAAGAAACGCAGTTAAAAAAGCCGGCATTAACAACGAAATATCAGTGGTGAAAAAAATACCATTGATTGAGAAAATAAATCTATCATCGACAGATAAACTCTACACATTTCACGTAAAACTAAATATATTCACTCCACAAATGAACCTAATCATTCACATCTCGTACACTCTTCCAAAAGTCTGGTTTCCTTCCGTAGGAAAAAACGCATAGTCCTATACAGTTTACGCAATTATCAAATTAATATTCATCTAATCGATAGTTCCTGAATTTCAAGCCTAGGATTTCATTTGTAACTTACCTGAAGAAATATATATATATTTTTTTTTACTTTGCCTAATAACCGAGACAACAAATTTAAACATATTACAAGGGACGTCATTTTTCCATTTAAATTCAAGGTAAAGAATATTTATCATTCAAATTCCTGGTCCAAAATACTTTCCATTAAAATTTAACGAGATTTAAAAACTTATCAAATATCAGGACATTCTAGACATAAGTGGCATTAATATTTACACAGTGGATTAAAAAGAGGAAGGCCGTGTATTTTAAGTTTTAAAGGGTCAAAAATAAGTAAGCAATCTTTTGTTTTAGTTCTTGCATCTATTTATTTTAATTCATTTTACTGACATAATTTATACAGCATTTGTCGCCGTTTAATTGCTTAGAGAAAAAAACGGTTGAAAAAGTATATAATATTGGCAGGATTTTCTGACCATTTTCAGCTTGGACCCAAGCAGAGACAATGAAATCTCATAGAAGGCATGTATAAATGTTAGGGATTATAATTACAAAATTTTATCCATTCTGGGCTTAAAAAAATGGTATGGATGAATATAACCCATCGGCTTCCCTGAGAACCAAAGAGAAACAATACTTACATCTTCAGGAAATTCAACGATTTCGAATTGTTTAGATACATCCGGTATTAGACCCATCAGAAGGGTGAAAAGTGCAGCGACTGAAGCACCAATGCTGTAAAACAATGGCTTGTTTTCATACAAATCTTCCATAAACGGACGACCCTAAAAAAAGGTTTAAAAATTTTTTTTAAATCAGTTAATTGAATACTATTTATTTCTTTTCGTATGAAGGAATTAGAACAAATATATCAAATACATGTTTTTCACTATGCAAAGATTTTTTCAGGTTGAAATTCCTTCTGTTAAGTTGATATAGAAACCTGATCAAAGTTTTAAAAGGAGTATCAGAAACAGGTATAATAAAGTTTAAACCACATTTCAAACAGACAAATTTTAAAATCGATTGAGGTAACAGATATAAAGCAAATAGAAGAAATAAAAGAATATGCGTAAATAAACATATCATTTTATTATCAGTTTTTCATTGGAATTGAAAGGTACCAAGAGTCAAAGATTTTTAACGATGAAACGTTTAGAGGTTCTATAACGCAATATATGAGCAATACATTATACCCGGATTTGGAAAATTATAAACACTATCTCGCAAAAAGATTAAAAGAGGTTGAACATTAAGCATTGTAACACCTGAATAAAGGACTTCTAAAAACAGGATAAGGGTCTCTGAAATTTTTTTCTGGTGACTCTACACACACCCATAAGTTATAAAATAATTTCTTAACTTTTTTTTTCCAGGTTTTGGTAAACGAGATCAACACGTCATACGCCTTATAACTCATATAAAGAAAAAAAAATTAAAATAAACTGATCTCAAATAAATGTTAAAAATGTAAAGTCTCCCCTTGCTGAGCTACTTTCTAAAATTTTGAAAGAATTTTTCGAGTAAGCAGCCTTTTTCAAACCCTTGCGTCATGGAAAATATTCTTAAAATTTAACTGGCAGATGGGTTTAAAAATCAATTTTTGATTTGTTTTACCGAAAAATGTAGTGGCAAAGAATTTTTATCCAAAAAATCGTTTCTCCAAAAATTTCCAAATATCAAAACGCTTTTTTAAGCAGTTATATGCTTACAAGCCGAGTGCAAAAAATTTCTTAATAAGCTTCATTTAAAAAAAAATAAACCTTGAAAACAAATAAATAAAAGAAATAGAAATATTGTAAAAAAAATATATACATTTTACGTTTTTAATAAGATCATTATAATTCAAGAGTGATTAAGTAATTATTAATAGTTAAAAAAAAAAACTATTCTCTAGGCTGTTTATTTGTATTTTTACGTTCAAGATACATTTCTCCATTTCATTACCACAGATGTGAACACTGTCTTAGAAGGAACTTAGAGCAAAAAATAAATAGTTGAGATAAGAAAAAAAAAAGCATACATAATCGGACAAACAGACAAATAAAGGAAAATTTTCAAGAAGGTAAAAGGAAAATTTTCAAGAAGGTAAAAGTAAAATTTATGCTATAATTGACAGAAAATGTAATAAAAATCTTACTCTATAATTGACAGCAAAAGTAGAGACTTGCATTGTCATGGATATTATGTAAACAACACTATTCAAAATACTTGGTTCGAACTTTTTCTCCAAGTCAATGTAATCACCCTCTCTAAATAACATAATTTATAAAGTAACATTCCACAGTAGCAACTTAAAATTTAATTTGGACCCAGAATCTGAACAATAAAATTCAGGTAAAACAGGGTTGAAAAATTTTCTATGAGTTTTTATCAAAATGAAGGCAAAATGTTTTGGTCAAAACTTTACTCCAGGCCTCTGAATTAGAATTCCATTATATGAAAGACAGTTTCTCAATATGTTCCCAAGAAAATTCAAGACAAACAAAAAAATACAACTTTAGTATCAAATTACATTGTGAATAAAGTAACAAGTTTTTTTAAATTTCTCTAACTCTTTAAAAGATTATATGCATTATCCAATTTTTTATTTTTTTAATTTTTAAATATACATATATTACGAAACTTGGGACACAGGGCAAGGACAGACACACACCATCTAAATTCTACTATAAAATATTGCCCGAAATTAGATGATGGTTTCACCCAAAATGCAATCATCATGTGGACTTGAACCACATACCCTTCCACTATGGCCTCATAGTTTGGCGCCTTAGACCATTGTGTCACGGATCAACAAATCATTTAAAAACTTAATCATAGGAGAGAAGCAACGATTAATTTATCCCAGTTCAAAAAATAACTTTTGAAAACTTGCATCAAAGCAATCCTGAAGTGATAGTGTAAAATGTGACAGTTAACTTAAAATTTACAAATATGTTTGTACCCTTATAGAGTGTGCACTGTGGGGTCTAATTGTTAACCAAAACTTTTCCAACATTATAAAACATCCATCCATCTTATTAACACCCTCTTATTTATAGCGCCACCTCTAATTAACACCCCTAAACATGACAATATCTAATAGGCAACTTAGAATTCAATGCTACTTTTTCGAAAGCATATATTAAAATATCATTGAAAGAAAATAAATTGTATACCATACTTTTAAATAGCTAAAATTCCTTTCCTAAAAATAATTAGACTTAAAAAGCCTTATGAAATACTTCATTAATATAAATAAGCATAAAAATGACAATGAGGATTTCAAATAAAATTTCAAGAGCAAGAAACATGCTTAAAATATATATAGGATTTCGCTGAGAGTACATCTGACTCCAATCTTCATAAAGATGGTAATGAAAATATGCAGAGTCGTTAATGAATACCTCCCTGCGGTGATAATATTGGAGGTATGATAAGAGAACAGTTGGCTGAATTTTTAGCAGTAATAAAATTTCTGAAAACAAAATGAAAGAAATTATAAAAAACTCCAATGTCATAGATAGCAACGACAAGTGACTAATGGATCATTGGTTTGATTAAAAGCCTTTAATATAATTTACTTGGTAAGACTTGCCACATAAGTTTTTTGGTAATAATTTCAAAGCCCATTTTTAGATGATTCATTCACAAATTCATTAACAATAACATAACTTAAGTTTTCAAAAATAAATCTAAATATTACATAAAAGCTAAAGAAGTTTTGAATATAAAAAAATAAGCCGTCAATCTGTGGATTAATGTGTGATAGAATCATACTTTCTAAGATGTAAATTATGGACCTTCTTACAATGAAATGGAAAATGTAAAACTCAGGCCACTTGTATTATTTCAAGGAAAGTTTTCAGTCAAAATAGCTTCTATCTGTGATAAAATAAAATAGAAAATCCAGTGGTAGATGCTAAAGTGTCAAAAGAAACATAAATTTACCCAAAGAAGATTAAATTATCTGTACAGACAATAGTAATAATAGTCTGGCGCCATGAAAAAAAATTACTTTTTAGGGTCAATGATATATGCTTGATTGACTAGGAAGTACAGTGAAGAGAAATGCACAACAAATTGTGACAGAACTGTTGATATTGTATATACATTGAAGATATTCGGTAATGGTCTTTCCTTGGATAGTGTGGTTAGAGGCTAAAATAAAAATAAAATAAAAATAAGAACATTTTCGAGATTTTCGAGAAAACGCAATTTTCGCCAAATAAGAAAAATTGAAATGAATTTCATGTGTTTTGTAGCCAGTATACGTATTTAAGATAACTGTTTTGTAGCCAATATACGTATTTAAGATTACAATTTAATGCATATTAATAAAAATGATCCTTTAAAATTATGTAACAATCGGATCCAGCACAAAAAACAGGGATTTTTTTAACCTAAACCTAAACTGCTTATGTTCTCACAATTTGACTCTCTGCAAAATTTTAGGGGAAACTTAATGGAAGGTTTCTTACAAAATTGACAGGATGGAAGGGCGGAAATGGCCAAATTCATAGAACTATTTCAGTTAAGACACGTTATCAAAAAATATCCAGTCTTTTAGCAATGCAATGTTCAAAAAAATACAATTATATTTTATTTCTTCATATTTCATTATCCTTCCTATTCTAAACCTTTTTTTTTTTTAATCTTTTATCTCGATTAATATACCCATACATCATGAATTCACAAGATCCAAGAAATTGCAGCATATTTACTTATAAGGTAATTTTTCTTGGTAAATCTAGTAGGTGTGCAAGTAATCTGTGGCTATACAAGATTTTCCAAATTACACTGATGAGCAGTTGAGCAGCAAAACACGTGTCTGCAGGTTGACATATATAATTAACAAATATACATATATATATTTAACTTGAAAACGAACTTCAAAGTTTAAAATCTTTAAAGACCTTAGAAGACATAAAGGTATAAGAATCCAAGTCTGTCCAGATTTCTCCTGCAAAACGTGCTCTAAAGATTTTTTGCAGGAAGTTAAATTAGTGGTGAAATTTTTGAGAATATTTTTTTGGATACTAATGAAAATCTGCTCTAATGATTTTAGTTTTTTGCAACAAATTAGTGGGGATATAAATACTGTGCAGTTTTTTGAGAAAGGCATTTGCCTTTCTCAAAAAACTATCGTTTTCAAATTATAGCCCAAAATGCTCTTAACCAATCAGAACGGTGGAATTTTGAAAATTTGATAGCAATAATGTGATAATTTCTTGATATGTTATAACATTACAGAAAAGCATAAAATTATGAATAAAAATACTAAAACCTTACACTCTGGTTATTTTTTATCAAATAATGGTGAAGTATTTTCACTTTGTATTTATACAAAGATAAACTTTTGCATATGGAAAATTAACCCTAGGTACATTTTATTGTACCCTAGCAACTTTTCCACTGGTCTAAGTCTTTACTATACATAATATATCAAATGCAACAAACATATATTTTAGTAGAATTTAACCATCGGGGTGAATTTTTCAACCTGAATTTTTAATTGATATCCTAGTCTCGTGAGAAGAATTTGACCAATATTTCCACATCAAGAATATTTTAAATATTTTGATATCCTTTTAAAACAAAATAATTTGAATTTATGCAAGATTTATGAAAGAAGACTTTCAAAAATTTAAAAAAATCGAAATATGATATTCAACATTTTGAGCTGAAACTAGAAAATCAAATTATTCATTTAAATTGCCTGACACAGTAACAGTTTACCTTAGAACGAGAAATAAACAGAAAACAACCAGCAAGAAGCATTCCTTGTAGAGTAGCTTGCCTGAATATAACATAGAAAAGAATTGTTTAAATGTGATATTTGTAACAGTCATTTTACTTATATGAACGCCTCTCAAAAATCTTCGCACAATAGTAAGATTTTTATTATTAGCCCTATTAGGTGTAGGTTTTCTTTATTTATGTTTAAGATAATATTTGAGTGGTAAAAACTACCTGTAAAAAAAAATTTTAATAAAAAGAAAAACAATTGACCTGATTGAAAATTGATGAAAATAAGTATAAACCCATCATTCGAAAGGTTAAAATTTATGAAAACTTTTTTTTTGCTAGCAATCTTTGGTTGAGATTGTTTAGTTTAATTTTGAAGATGCTTGAGAAACTTGAATTATTGAATCTAAAAAATTTAATATTAAGTTTGAATCTAAAGCAGTACAGTGAAAAAAAATTTTTTTACCCATCACTAAACCTGATCCCTTCAAGATAAAGAGCGCTTTGACTGTAAGCAAGTATCAGTGCATTTAAGGCGAGTATTTTAAACATCTGCAGAGTAGTTACAAGCGTACATCGTCCTTGTTTGATCACATGGCATACTACAAAATAAAAATCAAATAACTCAACAAGCAGAACAATTTATAACAAACCTAATCGCATTGAAAATTTATTAATTTCTCTAAATATAGCTATGACCCTTGTAATGACAAAATGATTTGAGAAATAATTTAAATCTAGTACCTTGTTTTGAGAGAGGATAGTGGTTTATGATTCCCCTAAGAACTTTTTGCTTCATAACTTCAGAGCAAAAGCACTTTATTCAATTTTACTTTAATAATATTTTATTTATTTTTTATTATTATTATTTTTTTTAATGTTTGAAAGCATATAATTTCTATTAATAACATTTGATACAGTTGATCATAGTATCCTGTTACACAAGGAATAAAAGGGAAATAGTTTAATTGGTTTAAAAGCTATCTTAAATTCAGAAAGCAAATTGTCATGAATAAAAACACAGGTTTAAAAGAAATTCTATGCAGTGTTCCTCAGGGATCGATTCTGGCTTCTCTACTTTTTTAAATTTACATCAATGATATGTACGAAGACTCCAGCACTATATCAACAATGTTGTAGATACAAATCTTCTCCTTAGAGAAAACTACCCCAAAAACCTCTTCCATGTCATGAATCAGGAATTAGAAAAATTCAACGTATGGTTTAAATCCAACAAACTTTCTTTAAATACTAACAAAACTACTACTACACACTATTCTACATCAAGACCCAATATGATAACCTTCCTCTAAAATTCCCAAATCAATCGATAAATAACACAACCATAGAACAAGATTGCTGCCTTAAATTCCTGGGTGTATTAATTGATGAAAACTTATCTTGAAAAAATCACATTAAAACACTTGAATCTAAACTCGCGTGTGCTATTGATCTTCCCTACAAATCATCTCACAGTCATCTTTCTTATGTTAATATTGCATGGGGGAAACTCGCAAAACCAAACTAGTAAAATTAGAAAACTTTCAAAAACCTGCATGCAAGATCATAAAATACAAAAAGAGCGCATTACCTGTAATGGAGGACTTTAAGATTCTGAGAATTCACAACCTAAATAATTACCAAGTCCTAATACTTATGTTTAAAGTTAATAAAAAACAAGCCCCTCCAATTTTCAATCATTTTTTTGAGCTAAATAACTCAAAACTAAACCTACGGTCAACTCATAGAAAAATTAAAAAAAAACTCTTGTAATCATGCAGAACATTCCCTTTCCTATAGAGGCCCTAAGCTATGGAATTCTCTAAGTTTTAAAGTAAAAAGGTGTCACAAGTTTTAAAATCTTTAAAAAAAATGCTAAAATCTCTATTATTTAAGATGCTTTATAAATTATAATTGAACTGTATGATAAGTTTTTTTTTTTTTTTCTTTTCTTCGTGCGCATTTATTTCTATTTTCAATTTTACTAACCACAATAACACGTTACCCTTATATCAGGTAATTTTCACAGAACTCTAGCGACTTTAAATCAGCACCTCAAAAAGGGCTCTATGAAAAGATAATCGGCCTTCTTGTCGAAATTTAACTTGTAGATTTCCCTTCCGATTCGCGCATTACAGCCTCAGCTGATTTTTGATTTTGCACTGTATATACATTAAGCTTTAAATATCAAACGCGTAAACACTTACGTTTTATAAAATAATTCAAGTATATCTCTTTTATTTTGATTTTATGATATCTTGCGCTTATTTTCTTATATTGTATATTTTTAAACAGGGAGCAACATGCATATTTGATATGTAAGTTGATATCGGTAAATATGTAACAATAATAATAATTATTATCACACACAATTGGTTTTGAGTTTTTAGCATATTCCCATATGGATCAAATGTCTCTTATTACAACAAAATAGATATCAAGACATATACACACACAAAGTTATGTTAGCATATCAAGACATATACGCACAAAAAAATCATGCTAGCGTATGAAGACATATAATCATACAAAATTATGTTAAAATATGACGACACATACTCAAACAAAATTATGCTAGCATATGAAGATGTCTCACTTTTAAAGCTCTACAAATTTAATTACTTTGTAACTTTCTATGTTATTTACTTTATTTTTATTCTTGCTGTCATAATAAACTAATTAAAGTCCCTGCCAATGATAGACTGTCAAAAGTACTTAGAATCCTTCATTTGAATCATGATGATCAAGTTTAAGTAGTTATAGTATGACTAGTAATAGGAATCTCTTCAATTCTAAACGATGTGGCCTGTGCATTTACTTCAACTAGAATCAAACCAGGCACTAATCCTCTTATCAATTATTTAGAATGTGAACTCGAGGGAGGTAAAAAAAAAACGTTTATTTTCTTTGCTTTACAGATAAATATATAGGTTTCTCTCCTAAAAAAACCCTTTATAGATTTCTGCATCATTTTTCAGTAAGTTTAATACACAGGATATCAAATTATTTCGTCTTTCCAGTTATTGTGAATGATCTAATGTGTAATTGCTTACGAAATTCCCATAAGACTACTCACATCTTCCATTCAAATGATCAACACGTCAATGATATTTTCTAATAAGTAAACGACTTGATTTATTCAAAAAGAGGTTTTCTTTACGTAGCAATATTAGCTTGAACTTATGCAGACTCATGAGTGAGCAACATGTTCTAGTCCTATTGCATATTTCTAGTCAACTCTTAAAATTAATTTTCCTGTTTTTTTTTTATTAACAATCAACAAAGCATCATAAAGAAGATGTTATTAATTAAAAGCAGGTTCAGAAAAAAACTACAGGTTTTTTGAACGAAAGCGAAAAAACTACAGGTTTTTTGAACGAAAGCGAAAAAACTACAGGTTTTTTGAACGAAAGCGAAAAAACTACAGGTTTTTTGAACGAAAGCGAAAAAAACTACAGGTTTTTTGAACAAAAGCGAAAAAACTAATTTTTTTGAACGAAAGCGAAAAAACTACAGGTTTTTTGAACGAAAGAGAAAAAAACTACAGGTTTTTTGAACGAAAGCGAAAAAACTACAGGTTTTTTTGAACGAAAGCAAAAAAACTACAGGTTTTTTGAACGAAAACGTAAAAAACTACAGGTTTTTTGAACGAAAGCGAAAAAACTACAGGTTTTTTGAACGAAAGCAAAAAAAACTACAGGTTTTTTGAACGAAAGCGAAAAAACTAGTTTTTTTGAACGAAAGCGAAAAAACTACAGGTTTTTTGAACGAAAGCGAAAAAAACTACAGGTTTTTTGAACGAAAGCGAAAAAACTACAGGTTTTTTGAACGAAAGCGAAAAAACTACAGGTTTTTTGAACGAAAGCGAAAAAACTACAGGTTTTTTGAACGAAAGC
>JAUZNK010016328.1:0-21524 GCA_035046665.1 Euphysa ruthae | reverse complement strand
AAAGCGAAAAAACTACAGGTTTTTTGAACGAAAGCGAAAAAACTACAGGTTTTTTGAACGAAAGCGAAAAAACTACAAGTTTTTTGAACGAAAGCGAAAAAACTACAAGTTTTTTGAACGAAAGCGAAAAAACTACAGGTTTTTTGAACAAAAGCGAAAAAAACTACAGGTTTTTTGAACGAAAGTGAAAAAACTACAAGTTTTTTGAACGAAAGCGTAAAAAACTACAGGTTTTTTGAACGAAAGCGAAAAAACTACAGGTTTTTTGAACGAAAGCGAAAAAAACCAGGTTTTTGGAACAAAAGCGAAAAAATTACAGGTTTTTTGAACGAAAGTGAAAAAACTACAGGTTTTTTTAACGAAAGCAAATATTACCTATTAAAAATAAGAGGAAATTTCCTAACAATCATGGATGTTATATTACAATGAGTGAACTCAACAAGACTGTTTAAACTTACTTGAATACGGTGTGCAGTATCTAGAAGTAAACGGAGAAGCAATGGATGCATCTCCAAGTTTAACTATTTGTGTGTTCTCCTTATCTATCTCCTCCAACATTTCCCTCAGCTTTGCCTAAGTTATTAAAAAAAAAAAGTGTCTATGTTATAGAGGTACAAAAATCTTGCTATATACAATTAACACAAGTGTTATCTTATAAATCTGTGAATAGCAAACCATTTTTTGGAGGTAACTCAAAAGAGATGATATTTTGACTAAATTCAATTTACTCAATTGAAATATTTTTTTTATGTGTCTTATATTTTATTTGAATAGGAAACAATTTCAAAACAAAGAATTTTGAAATAATCTATTTTAAATGCTTATATTATATATATGTAGTACCGGATGTCTTTATAAACTTGGCTTATTATATATTTAATCTAAGTGTGACTTAATTTGTCTTTACATATACTAAGAGGAAGTTATTAGACTAATGATTTCAGTGGTTGTCATCACCTTGAGAATTATACATATCTATATTACGTTAAAAGTTATAAAAAATCAATAAATGTCAAAGATAAATTTCTAACTGAAGGGATTTATCTGGTTTCATACTTTCTTCTTAAATTTCAAAACCTGGTGTGATTCCCAAAAAAACTTGATTCTGGCCTGTTTTTGTAAAGGTCTATATCTCCAACTTGCATCAGATTTTTTGACAGTTGCCACAACCAATCTAGGAGTCCATGCTTCTCATAGTTTATGGCATGCGTTCTATGTTAATGCCTACCTCACTAAAATTTTTTGAGATAATGAAAGTTCTTCACCTCCTTTACTTTGCTATTGCATTTAGCATTTCTTAATTGTATGTTTAAACTTCAGTTTTTTTTTTTTTTTCATTACAGTGTAAAGAATTACAGTTTGCCTCTGATCAACTTCTTCCTTTATTAATGCAAGATTACCTGGAAAGCAAATGCCAGTAATAATTGTAAATATTTACCAAACTTTTCTTCTCTCTGCCATTAACACATATTAGTCCAGTGTGACTTGCATATTTTGGTGCTATTCAAACCATATTTTTCAGCGGAATTCACTGGTTTTTTGTTTCTATATGGTCAAACATATACAAAATATATTTTAAAATCAAATTTATTTTATTAACTCATTTTAGATTCCAAAATTCCCCAACTTTTTTTATTTTTGTCCTCAACAGTAATGAAAAATGGTGTTTTGTTCAAATATCGACGCTGTGGCAGACAATGAAGAAATTGACAAGGTTACAGAAAAAGTAGGCTATAGAATGTCGAATGATGTAAGTGGAACAATTGAGATCCAAAATATTATTCCTGACATCAAAGAGAATTGACATAAACGACAACATTGATTCTAAATCGAATGCTGAGAAGGATGAAAAAGACGAAATCGAAGAAGGCAGAACAAAAAAAATTAACTATGAATTTACCTGTTAAAAATGCACTTCTGTTGTTTATTAACATAGAGTCAGAAAGAATAAAAGAAGCAAAAAACTGTATTATTGAAAACTTCGCTGGAAAAGAACTGAATGAAATCTTTGAGCAGTTAGATGCTCAACTGATGTTAACTTGCTATCAGAGTTTTCCTAGAATACGTGTTTTAGGAAAAATAAATGATATTTGACTGACCATTGTATACGAATCAGTACCTCAAAAAGAACTTAAAGAGGTGAAAATATTCATCTATCTTCCTGATAATAATTCACTGAACACCAATGAAAAGTTTGCGAAAGTAATGCAATTACTTCACACTATTCAATTGAGGAACAGTTTATTCGTTTGACTACAAAAACTTTTTCATTTGATCTGATCATGGTTATCCTTACTTTATTTACATATACTGTGGTGCTAAGTAAGGTGGTAAAAAAGCATCTAAAAATCTTACAGCTCGATCAGTAATTGATTGCATTGCAAAGGTAGATAATTGGGACAAAAAAGAATTGTTTTCCATAGCTGTTTTGTTTCTTTACCTCTTGTATCAGTTCTAAAGGAGCATGGGTAAGAGCAACCGGAACAGTCAGAGCAGATCTTCTTGGAAAAGATTTGAAAATCAACAACGAAAAAAAAACATTACGAGAAAAGTGATATTTTGTGAGTGACATGGAATGTAACTGACCGATAACACTTCTTTTTAATACCGTTATACCTTTCACAAAACGCAATTAGATGAAAATTAAGTGGCCCAACTGTATTACTAAGTAAAATAAATATATGGGTGGTGTTGATAGTCATGACACCCTTGTGATCGTCCATGAACTAATGTCAGTTGGAAGAAATGGTCCTGGCCACATTACATAAATACAAATGATGTACTCAAAGGTGATTCATAGTTTACAAGTTGAACACTACTGATGAAAGATAGATTTTTTAGACTTCACTCATCGTATTACAACCTTCTTCTTCAAAGCAGCCAAATTGAAGAAGCAGTTGCTAACCAACATTATCTATCCAAGAAAATGATTTTTGGATGGAGATGAAGTCATACCAGCTAATGAGAGGAAACAAGTCCGACATTTTCCTGAAAAAATGCACTCAAAAATGTTGCAGATTGTGTGTCTCAGTAGACTCAGAACGTTTGTACAGTAGGATAATATATGGAACTATATGCTTTATAGTATATGGATCAATTATTATTGCAGTTTTGTATGTTTATATATTCAGTGCCACATTTATGTGACAATCAAAAAAAGTAACTTCCGTATATGCAACAGAGATAATCAGCCAATGTACAAAATCTTTAAAAAAACAAACAATTCCTTTATAGGGTGGTCATTAATGTGTTAAAGGTCTTGTTTGACATAATCTGGAACTATAGCAATGAGGCATGAGCTAGGGTTTTCCCTGTAAACTCCTACTACAATTATGAAAAATTCTGTAATTTAATTTAATGTTAAAGTTTTTGCTTTGTTGCAATTGTAGAATTTGCTGACAACTATGTGAAGGCTTTTAAGGATATTATGAGCTTGAGGTAATTTATTATCTTTCCACAAAGCATCAAATGGAATTCTTCATAGAAATCTAAAATAGAATTACTATTTTTCTTTTGTCTTTTGACGCTGATAATAAACCTACATAATGCAATGATATATGGTAATGTTGGTGACTGCTTAGGTCTCCACATCTAGGAAATAGAAGTATCTCAACCTCTGGCCATTGCTAAAATTTTCTATTACTATTTCTTGACAGTTGGCTTGAAAATTTTAAAAATATTTTATTGAAATTAAATCATCCAAGAACTTTAGGTTGGATGTGATTAGAATCTGATTGCTTTCTTTCAACTGAGCAATTTTCAGTAAAAAAACAGTTAATTAAGTTGCTAAATTAGCTGTTAAGTTTTTTACTTACTGTCATAAATTTTAGGTTGAAATATTTTTTCATCTTCCATCTTGCTTTAAACAAACATTGTATTCATTTAAAGATTAACATGGATCATTTTTCAGAGCTGCTTAAAATTATCTGTTTAATAATTTTTTTTCTTTAGTTTAAATTTTTAGAAAAACATTAACATGTAAAGTAAAATTTTTTGAAGTCCATAAAACTGGTTTTACTATTAACCGTTCATTTTCTCTGAAATCTCTCAATTAAACCATTGTGAGTAATTTTTGATTTTGATTCATTTGACTGGAGCAATAGCACCAATAGCATCAATAAATTACTTCAGCGAGCCTTAGAATAAAATCTGAATAGGTTATATCAATGTTTGAAAGGTTTTATAATCAGGAAACTATATATCCTGGAATTCCCATTCATAGACGTCACCCAAATAATTTTTAAATAAATGAAAAAATTTTTAATAAATGAAACAAGTGTTCCAAGTCAAATAAATAATTTGTTGATGAGGTATTCTAAAATGAAATACTTGATGCTGAGATAAGTTATAACAGTTGCTAGATAGTTAGATAAGGAAAGTGTTTTATTTGTTATTTAAAGCTAAAGTTTGATATAAATTGTTTACACTGCTAACGGGAAGGAGTTTTTACAAATCTGAACATCTTGTCTCTGTACAAAATCTTACCTGCTGCTCTTCCAATGTTTTACTGGCTGCGGTTGAATCTCCTCTTGCTACAGCCCTCATTTTAGCAGCTTTACTCATTCCTTTTCCACTCATTTTCATTGAGTCATTTTTTGCTTCAACAATATCTTTCTTCTTCTTTTTCGGTTTCAAAGAGGTAGGCATTTGCTCAGGTGTTCCAGGAAGTAATGCTACCCCTAAAATTTAAGAATCGATGTATAGATTACAAACCCACATGGTTAAAAACTGTTTTTTACTATGTAAGAATTAAAATTTTTCTTGTCCACTTTTTATTAACTTGCTTCAATTCTGAAGGTACTATAAACTGAGTTGGATATACGGCAAGTTTAATAAAAGCAATTTTTAGCTTACAATAGCAAAAACACAAGAAAACTTTTGATTAATAAAATAAAAGTATTCATATTCAACTTATCAGGCAAGTTGTTTTTATTTAAATGCTTTTTATCAAAACCACTCATTAAAATTGCAAAACCTAATTTTTTGTTTTGGAACTATGTAAAGATACTGATATTAACAGTAGTTTCTGAGAGCAAAAGCAAATTTTCACCTAATTCACCACCCCATAGAGCTAAACAATTTTTTGCTATTTTACAGACGCAATATAAAAATGTAAAAACAGATAAAGAAATAAAGAGTCACAGAGAAATATTGCTAGCTTTTGAATGATAACTTTAACTTGTTCATTTAAAAAAAAAAAAAAAAAAAAAAAATTGTCTATCACCTAATATTGAAAATAGAACACTTAGTTGGAATTTTTTATTTCTCATTAGTAGTTGAAATTAACATTTGCCTTTTTTTTTACCTTACAAGAACCTTTAGTTCAGTTCTGATAAATAGTTTTACCATTATACTTATAAGTGAAAAGATCAAATTGGGCTAGTTTCAATTCAGCTACATATTTGTTTTAGTTCAGGCATGCAAGAACAAAATGAAAAATATGTACCTGTGTAACACTTTTGAATAAAATTATTACTTATCACTAAGTGAAACCAATGGAAAACAATTCAGTTCTAAAATCTAAAACTGCCTTATTCTACTAAAGACTAATACATAGTGTTACATATGATAGACTCACCAACATTTGCATGTTTAAGGGCTCCAACATCATTCGTACCATCACCACACATCAATGCAACAAAACCAAGCTCTTTAAACTCGTGAATGATAAATTCCTATCCAAAATTTTACATATCAAAACGAATTCAACATGAAATTCAGTGTCAATTCAAGTCTTGGTGAAGTAATGAATAAAAATATAACTTTCATATACAAATTCAAACCTAATGGACCCCTGAAACCTTTTTTTAAATAAGAAAATACAAGAAAATAACATAATGTATAATACATTACATCTATTAACACAACATTTTTAACTGTTTTAATTTAAAAACTTGTTTGTCCATAAATCGCTTTTAGTTTGAAAGTGACAGAAAGTGTCTTTAATATCGATTAAAAAATTGTGAAATAATAACAACCTTAAAAGGTCAAAATTTGCAAATTTTTGTTTTAATAAATAATAAGTTTCTCAGTGAACCAACTCATACTCAAATGAAATAACATACTGGTTTTCTTTTTACAAACACTAAAGTAATGAAAAAGCAAATATATACTTTTTGTTTAGGGCTGACTCGTGCAAACACTCGGCATTGAATAAGAATCTCTCTGAATGTCTTCTTCAGAAATGGGGAAGATAACATATATTGAATACCCTAATAACAAGAAATATTGATCTAAATACCACTAAATACTAAACTGAATAAATGCGAGTTTAAATAATAACATTACTGAGGTAATCAAGATTTCTATGCAGTTTTACATGAGCAAGTCACGAAGGAGGCAGTAATAATGGCAGTCAGGTTCACATTGAAAATTTTTGATTCAATAAATTAAAAACGACAGTAACTAAAATTTTTCACAAACATTTTCAAGACTTTTAATGTAGGTATCCAACTCTAGAATAGAAAACAATTAACATTTTAATCAAGAGTGCAGTTTATCATTACAACCAAAAAATAGGGAAATCGCTGAAGAATGAAGAGGAAATAATATTGTCAAATAAATAGAAATTAAACGTTGTATCACTACTGTGGTTTGAGGTAAGAGAGGTTTATGCAAATGAATAAAGATTTCTTACCTCCCCTGATAAACAAAATGAATATTTATTTTTTATTAAGTGTGTTTCATCCATAGAAATTCTTTCTGTGTCATCAACTGTCTTCCAAAACCATTCAGTCTCTTCAACATTTTCACCTACCAAAATGAAAAAAAATATATCCTAATAACATAGCTATATAATCCTGTTAGAGCAACGCCCTGAGTTTTTCTTAAAACTTTTTAATGAACATTGATTCATTGAACTATAATTCGATCTACTGCATGCCATAAAATGTAGTCTATATTAAAACCTTAACTCCAAATTTGAGTCAATCTGGTGACTAACTAAAAATCACTATACAATGTCTAACGGTTTAAAATACAAAGGTGGCTTCTGAAATTATGTTAAGCTCTGTAAATTTTCTCAAATTAACATAAAAAGGCGCATAAATTAACTTCACATAAATTTTAAATTGCCACCAGTCAATTCAGTTCATAAAAAAACAGAGCAAGACTTAAGAGAGATGGTTATTCTGCATCATATTGATTATGTTAATCAGTTGATTAATGCATTTTTTGATTAAATAGGAGTCACACATTTATTTCAGAATATTTTGGAAAAAACACACCTCATTGGAAGTTTTAAAGCTTTTATCTTAAATCAGTTAGGAGCAATTTAGCAGAAAATGTCTAAGTTTTTAAAAATTACTTTTAAAGAACATGCATATATTATAAAAGAAAATTTTTATAGCATTACAGGTAATTTTCTTCATTTTTGCATGCTACACAGTTAGAATTTAATAGAAAAAAAAATATCTAACAAAATCTAAAATTTCAACATCATCATAGCGTAACTTTTGGAGAAAAGTCAAAAAACAAATTCTTGTTGCTTTTAATATTTATTCTTAAAAAATTTTCGCAAAATTTCAGAAAAAAACTAAATAGCAGTTACTGACTTCATGCAAATTAAAAATAAACGTTGATGGAAAAAATTTTAAATGGTGATTTTAGGCCAAAAATGATTGTATTTTGGCATATTCGGACATAGTACTGCAACAAGAATTTTTTTTTAAAAGGCATGACGACAGTAACTTTTTTGCATTTATGACTGTCACCAGGCAAAAAAAATTAATAACCGGATTTCCAAAAAATTTAATCACAGATGTATAGGAGGAAGAAAATTTATAGGATCCTCACCAAGGGCACAAAATTTTTGTTACTGTCCAAAAACATGATTCAGACATGATTCAGGGGTCCAATAGTACCAATTTGTTTCTTAGCATTGCTTGAATTTGCTTTCATGTAGCTATCTAATTTGTGATGAGTAAAGACACAGTAAACCGTTTTCTTCAGTGGTGACACATATTGTGAGGTCTTAGACAACATAAAATAACGCACTGACAATCACCAACTCAAAAAGCAATCTTCAACGTTCCAGGGGAAGTGTTACAAAATGTGAATCAAAACATAGTATTTATGGAAGGAAACAGAAATTTTATAGTGTAAATAACCTTGATGTTAATATAAGGTTGAAAAAAGTATGAAAGTGTCCCCAGCTATGTCCCTGTTATACCCAAAGGAGAATATGCAGGATCAAAAGAAATTTTTGAGCAAAGTTTACAAGCTCAATCAATGCTCCTTATTAAAAACAGTAAGAACCACAAAAAGTAGATCATACAATAGAAAACTCCTTTTCGTATACACTACATAATTTCATCAAGAAATTTCTTACAGTTTTATGCAGTGCTAGATTCATTTACTTAAGTATATTTAATTCACTTTTGATGCATATTGTTTTTTCATGTATATTGCGAGACAATACAGCCTATATAATTTGAAACTAAAATTTAGACAACGGTATATTTTTAAAAATTGGCTCCTTTTATTCGGTAACTTGGTAACAGCAAAGTAATACAAATAAATTAAAAACCTGGAATCTCCTTTGATAACACAAGTAATGTATTTTTATTCATTTTCAAAGAGTTTGCCACATAACAAGCTGTTAAAGGATTATCACCAGTTATCATTATTGTCTAAACAACAACAAAATAGATAAAATTGTGTGAAGAAATAATAGAAGAACATTTAAGAACATTTAAGCAAGTGAAAATCCAGATTGAATTTTGCTTAAAAAATAAACAATTATGCATATTCAGTTAATACATATCTCCATTGTTTTTTATCATATAGGTTTCCTAGGAAAAAAAATGTTATATTAAGCAACATTAAAAAAAAAAGCACAAATCAAACATATGTTAACAGGTATTACAATGATCTTATCTTTCACTAAATAGACTATCAAATAAATAACTACAAACCAATTCAAATTTCTCATGGGAGGAATTGAACTCCGAACCTCTGGTTTTATAATTTGTAGAATATAGGGTGCTTATATTTCATAAAAATTACACGCTTCCCAGCCCATGATTAAGATGTTGTTATGAATGGATTTCTATACACCCGTAGCAGCAGAGGTGAATACCTCTGAAATTATCAAATACATAATATAAATCAATCTTTTGTCGGTGATTATAGCTCAGTGGTTAGAGAACTGGTTGTTAAACCAGATTCTGTATTTTTTCCAAGTTCTTTATTCTTGAATTTCACTACAGGGGGATGAATTAAGCTATGAAACTCAACCATAAAGTCACATTCAATAGCAGTGCAACGGGATCATTATCAAGGTTTGAAAAATAGGCGTTGAAAATATCAACACACCATTGCAAGATATTTAAAGGATGGTAATCTACCATTGCTTTTATTCTCGAAAAAATTGTTTTATAAGTGGACATTTTATAAGTTGAAATTTTATTTAAAATGACCAGTGTGAAATACTTTACTATGGCAAAAGGTGAAATTTAGTTAAACTCCAAAAGAACTGATCTTGTTTTTATGTAATAAATGTGCTTCCTTATGCCTTTGTTAGTATGTACCTGAGTATAAAAAAAGAAAAAAATAATTTAGAATCAAAAATAACATGATGTTAAAATATTTTTCAAAACAAAATTCAAAAAAGATTTTAAATTTTTGTTGAGATCCGAAAATGCAGAATTATTCAGCTTGGCAGCTGGAGCTTATTTGGCTACAATGCGAAAAATTCTCTATAGTAAGGAAGGTTTTTGTGCTGACTTTTTCTTTCAAATTTTGTCTTGCCTTCCAATTTCTTTATTAATAATGTCTGAACCATAAAGCATAATTAAATAGAGAAGATACTTACGAAATCAAAACCAAAGCAAAATTAATTTCAATACTGTCCACAGAGAATCATTAACACTCCATCAAATTGTTTTAATATTTAATTTTGTGTCTTTACAAAGGCAGGTGTCGTAAACTGCGAATTTTAAATTGAATTATATTTTTAAAAACAATCATCTTATCATTTTGTATGCGATATACCATAAAATCTTTTTTTATTTATTATTTAATTTTTTTTTTTTTTTTTTTTTTTTTTTTTTTTTTTTTTTTGTATAAACTATTCTTCTAATAGATAAAAACCAAATCAAAAGTAATTTCAATACTGTCAACAAAAATATATTTCTATTTAGCTACAGTTTTATCGTATATTAATCACTAGTAACGTAAGAAAATTTTTTGTTTGTTGTATTCCGTTGCATTTTTCTATTGTCAATTACCATATACCATTTTTAACATTGGCTTGCCAAGAAGCCTGCCATGTTTTTGCAAACCTTTATTATATTGATTACGCTTTTCATTTAAGGGTATTATTAGATACCATAGTATTATTATTACATAGTAATGACATTATTATTAGTCAACATTTCATAGTATTATTATCACATAGTAACTAAGCAAGCAAGCAAACCAGCATGTCAAACAGGCCGAGCATTCCGAGCAAGCAAGCAAGCCGAGCATGCAAGCAAGCTGAGCATGCAAGCAAGCTGAGCATGCAATTCATTATCAATAAAAATGCAAGAAAATAAATGTTAAAAATTTAAATATAATACAATATTGTAAAAAACAGGGCCTGTATTTACAGCAGGGATAAGCACAAGAAAATCTAAAACCTTTATTTCATTGTGATCCCTTGATGGGTAAGGGGACGGCATATAATATACTTTTTCAATTCAAATAATATAATATTTAATTTCTATCTAATCAAACCAAAACCGCATTTCTGTTTTAATTTTCCATGGTAATTTTTCTTCCCATTGTTATTAAATGTATTAATATTGTTACTAGCAGCAACTTATCTAGTGGGGTTTTGATATCACGAGTACAGTATCAGCACCCAAACTCTGGAGCCCACAAAATAAAGAATTATTCGTAAATTTAAAAAATGTACTGTCTATTTTGCTTCAGGGTCCCTGATTTAAAAAGATATGTTTGAGATCAACGTAATCTTCCACACCATGTCTTTTTTTTATTATTTATAAGGCTTTTATTTATTTTTAAAATCTTAAATTTCAGTTGATCTTTTAAACAGGTTTTAAAAACCTGAACTGTAAGTTTATAAACACATTTGCTCTCGTACCCAGGTTTATTTTAATTTTAAGGTGGTATATTGAAAGAAATAAAATTGCTTTTAATTACAAATCTTTTTCAAATCAAGGTTTTCTATACACTAGTCATCTTTCGTGCAGGCGTTTTTGTTGACTACGACATTCGCAATATCAAAAGGTAGATTTTTTACATTATTTCACTGTAATTTAAATTAGCTGTTTCTTTTTTATGTTTATTTTTATAAATTGGTCAGTGGTATACCCTTATTTTTTGGCCGTATGTCCAGTCGGACGATTGGTATACTTTGTTTTAAAAAATAATGTCTGTCAGCAAAGAGTATAATAAAATATTATTTATAATTAAACAACTTTTTGTCCCTCAGCCCCCACAATGTGGGAGCTTTACGTGACACTAAGGTTCGCAAGTTTTTGTAAATTGAAATGTAAATTGGGAAATTGGAAATTGCAATTCAACAACCAATAAAGAACTACATATTTCCAATGTATTCTTACATGATGAGAAGCGTTCTGTATTTCTGCAATTGTAGATTTAGAATCTCGCTTTAACGGACATGACAAAACAATAAATCCATCAAACAATAAATCACTTTCTGCATCTTCACGTAACATATCACGAACCTAATTGGAAGAAGAGCAAGACAGTTATGTTTGTAAAAAATAACAACAATAAAACATAAAAGGAAATTTAGTTTAAATTTCATTCCAGCCAAGACAAGAATGCCTGAATATGAAACTAACTGAAAAAAAAGAAGCATTTTTAACTCATGAACGTAAAATTGTATGAGAAACTTATAACTCACTATGGACTCACCCCATCCAAAAAAGAAGCATAACAATTATGTTTACTTGAAAAAAAATAAAACAATTATTATTTCATATTCGAAATACTGAAAGAAAAATAGTGCTGCAAATAATTGGAAGTATTAATACCTTAAAAATATATGGGCATGATGGAGCACGCCTGCACAGTCCGAACAAATTTTAACATACCAAAATGATCAGAAATAATATTTCTCAAAATTTCAGTGACATTAAAATAATATCAAATAAAATCTTGGCAGAATTGTAACATAATCACTTGAGAAGAATTGAAAAACCTTTTTTCTTTTGGATTATAAGGGACAAGAAGGCAAACCTTAAAAAAAAATTAATGATTGGCTTTTAGAATTTGAAAAAAAGTTTATTTTAACCTTAAAATGATTGCTTTTGGATACATTTGGGACTAGTTTCCAAAAAACGACATGTATTTTTTTCAACCATATATAATCATCACTTTTCTTTACTTATGACCTTACACTGTGCAAAATTTCATGACATGAGCGATTTTATAGATTTTTTATTGGCTTCGTAGGGAGTCTAAAAACATGAAAAATGACTAATAACCTTAATTTATCATTGACAGGTGTAGCACAAGATTAGCACATGCCTTGTTAACAATGGGTCAATTAAAAAAAAATACCCCCCAATTAAAGCCCAACAGAGTGGATTAGATGATAGTAAAAAAGATATATTTTATGACAGCATAGTTATTGGTGGATAGATAGAAGTGGTGATGGATATGTAGGAATCCATGAGGGTAATGGTTAGAGAGATAAAAAGGAGAGAAAAAAGATTCTGGAACTTTGCACAGCTTCAAATAAGATAGCACATAAGGCATATATTTTCACATTTGAATTTGGTTAAGTCAAAACTCAGGTAGATTATTGTTTAGTGCTTCAAAATCAAAGAAAGACTACAAGTGATATAAATGTTACACCAAGTGAAAAATGTATTACACAGCATGAACCAGTATTATGTTACATTAGTGAAAAGTATAAAAACAGAAGTTTATACATAGAAAGATATGGAGATTAGGCGATGTTAGTATTACGAGGAGCTTTAAGCTATTTATAAATAAGTTTAGAGAAACTTGGAAGTCTCAATTTTTAGTAGAAAGTTATTGGGAAGTTGTGAAAGTTATCTCTATTAGAAGCTACAGTTAGGTGTTGTGGTAGGACTAAAGGTCCACCTAGACATGGATACATGGTGGAGGAATAGTTTTGTAAATAGTGCAGTCAAAAAGAGAAAGAGCTTTGGAAGAAAAGGAAGAAAAGTAAAATATTTAAGAAGTTTACATGGAGGCAAAAAAAAAAAAACCAAGAAAAGCAACTTATGAGGTTAAATATGAGAGTAAATACGAGGGGAAAAAAAAAAGATTTAAATATTAGACAACCAGAAGCAAGAAGTTTTTAGAACAGTAAAATCTATGGATAAGGAAAATAGGGATGTTTCAGTGAACAGTTGAAATATAAATGATGCTGAGATTTTTGTGGATTTTTTAAATTTACTACAAAGGCAAAAGAAATGACTTAGAAAGAGAAACTATAACAGTTTGAAGTTAACCAGGTTTTAAACGTAAAGGGGTCATTGAGAAGCTTATCAGACAACAGGTTGACATTGATGAGATGTAATCTGGTTTCAAGCCAAGTTGTGTAACTACAGATGCCACTTTACCTTGATTTAGTTGTAGCAGAAGTATCTTTCTAGAAAAAAGAATTTCTACTTTGCATTTGTAGACCTAGAAAAAGCATTTGATAGATTACCTATTGATAATATATGGTGGACTATGAGAATGCTTGCTGCAGAAAAATGACTAGTTGTAGTTAAGGTAATTAATGTATATGAATTTTATAGTATTTAGGTTTAATGATGCATTTAATGAATACTTCCTTCCTTGTTGAAGTAAAAGTTCATCAGGGATTTGTGTTGAGTCCCTTAATCTTTATTAGTTTTAGAAGCTTTGTGAGGGGAAGTTAGATCAAGTTACTGATAAATTACTATATGAAGATAATTAAGCATTAGTTAGTGCGACACTTGCAAGAATAACAGCCAGGCTAGAAGCATGGAAGTATGCTTTGGAGTCAAGAGGTTTGGTAACATAAAAGTGAAAGTTAGCTGTAGTCATATAGGGAAAGTTAGAGAAAGTAAATTCTCTTGTGGCGTCTTTAAGAAAGGTGTGGATAGTAATTCTGTGTATTGTTAGTTTCGCAAGTTAGAAAAGGAGACATGAACAGTTAAAATGGAAGCTATAGCAGTAAACTGTGAAGACTTTAGATGATGTGGAAAATTTTTGTTATAAAGGTGATATAATGGGAACAAGAGGTGCAAAAGACACTGTAACTGCTAGAGTAAAGAGTGGTTGGAACAAGTCGAGAATTATTACCATTGTTAGCTGGTAAAAGGCTGATAATACTTTCAAAAGGTATTTTAAACCTATGTATGAAGAATTATGCTTTGGCAGTGAGACATGGCCAGTAAAGGAAAATCATTTAAATAAATTAGATGATGGCAGAATGATAAAATATTTAGCGTTAGTTTGAACAAATGCAAGTCTAGTATTTTATTCGGAGACAAGTAGATGTATGTAATTCAAGGGAACTTATAAAGCATGGAATGCTGCAAAAGTATGGTCATCTAGAAATAATGGACAAGATTAACTGGACTAGTAAATATAGGAATATTGAAATAGAAAAAAATTATGAAAGGAAAACCTAGAAAAGCATGGAGCGAAGTAGATACTAATGGCCTTAAAGAGAAAGGTTAAATTAGTGAATTGGCCTAAGACAGAATAGCTTGGAATCTTAAGTACCTTGCCAACCCATGCAAACATGGAAAACGCACATTAAACTGCAAATGATGATTCCAAAGTGATCAATCTAGGAAATAAATACAACTTTAGCCTTGGACAGCATTTCTAAAAATAAGCTTTAATTCCTAATAGGTTTTCTTTGTATTATATCTATTAAAAATAAGGAATGAACAGATTTTGATAAAATTTCAGAATATCAAAAAATATCAGTTTTTTGAAAACAAAAAATTCTTTAAAAGGACCAAAAACTTTTCAGTAGTATAAATTTGCTAGTTTTCATAATAACCAACCTCTCTTGGTGAAAGATTTGACCCAAGCTCTTTATGCCCCAATGCCATGATTCGTCCTCCATTACAAGAAAGCTCCTTTTGTAAGCTATCATAGTAATCTGGAACCTCAATAAACTAAAAATTAGTTATCTAGTTATTCAGTGGTAAAGCAACTGAACCAAACAAAATATTAATATTTATTATAAAGCAGCAAAATGAGTTTAAAAAAAAAATGTTTTAATACAAAAAACAATTACATTAATTTTTATATCAATACCATTCAATATATTATATCTTATTCAATGCAATTTCTGATTTCTTTAAATAAGACTTGAAATTATAAATTTATAAATTTTATCATATAGTGAAGTCAACCAAGGATACAAACTTAATGAACTTTTGTGAAACTAAAAAAAGCATCATGGTGTTTTTCGGTGTTTGCAGTTGAATAAGAACTGAATTGCAGCTCAGTTTTCATGATTGGCGCTCATGAGTTTGCTCAAAACTAATTTCACAAAAAATTTAAATAAATAAAAATATATATATAAAAATTTTCAAAAGCGCAGTAAAGTTGAATGAGGATTGAACGCCATCACACGTCTACATCATTTTATTAAAAAAAAATTATATATACAGGTCTTATAAATTGCGTTTTGGTAAATTCTTGTTAAGAACAGAGTAACTTTATCCTAAGGAATAAATACTTTTCATGAGTTTTGAAATAATCAATGGGTTTCTCAAGAAACATTGATTCCCTCAACACACATTTGAAAGCTTCAGCAGAGATTTGAAAATCAAGCAACTCACAGTTATTTAAAGAAATAAATTATCTTTTTTTTTTACATGGTTATCCTATTATCCTATCGCTTTTTACCTTTAAGAGGAACGTTAATCTGAAATAAAAATTTATCTACAATCAACCAAATAAAAATAATTTGCTAAATTAGAAACTAGAACAAATGAAATACTATTCTCTTTTATTACTTATTCAAAATCAACATTTCTTACTATGAATGAAAATTTTCTTTTCCAAAATAAGTTGCTTCCTGCAAAGCTTGAAGCCACTACTAACTAGGTAGGAAACTAAAGATTCAAAACCCCGAATTTACTGCAGAAAGGCAACTCATTTACTGAGTAGGGGATACCTGGATTTAAACCCAAGACCTTGCAGTTTGGAGTCAGAGGCGTTACCAATTGAGCTATCTGACTAACAGACCTATAAACAAAAAGGTTCTTGAGAAAAAAGAGATAGGGAAAACTGAATGGTATAGCAAACTACTGACAAAATCTGTAACATCATCAAGCTTAGTTGCCCAAAAAACATCATTGTTAGGAGAAGGGTAATCAAAAAAAATCTTTGTATTATGCAGCTTTTATTTGCTGAAAACAGCTTTATGTTTATACCTGCAATTTCTAGTCCTGCAGGAAGCATTTAAAAACCTATAAAATAGCTTGGGATAAATTTTGATAATTATGAAATTGAAAAGTGACAAACTGCAAATGCTGCCTATGTCAAGAACTGTAAAAATGTGAAACGTTTTTGGTTTTCAGCCGTAAAAAGTAATCACAGATTTGTGCGTTATCTTTGGCTTCGCTTTTTATCAAGAGCAGATATGTTCAGCAACTGCATGAGATTTACACCACCATGCATTTTCATCATATATCTTACCTCCTCTTCATTTACTTGAGGTTTTCTGTATCAAACTTCCATAAAGTTACAATTCTCTGTTTTCCTGGTAAGTTAAAAGTCTTATTATCACGTGCTCAAGCCATTTAAGCTAAAATCTTAAGCAGTTCTTCTCAATAAAAGCTAAAGTGCTCTAATAGTCTAGTGTTCAATTTTTAGATGTTTTTAACTTTAATTTTAGAACTAGTTTTGAAATAATCATAAATCCTTGTCTCACACACACACACAAGTTTTTCTTTGTAGCAAGTAATTTGCTTTGATAAATCCATGTGGTAACAATAACAGGAAATTTCAAAAGATTCACTAATAAACTGTTGTCGAGCAAAACATATCTTTGACTATGTATACACTTTCAGGTGTGGTAGAGCACTCTGTAGGTTAGGTAATTAGTGTTTTCTAGCTATATGCAAAGCCTATCTTTCAATAGTTTGAGCAATGGCCCAATATATTAAACTTAAAAAGCTCCTAGAAAATACTTAAATTTGCTAAAACCACAAGTTCCTTTTCTTTAACAAATGTACCAGGACTACAAGCACACTAGCATCTACGTGTATGTAAATTTACTATGTATAATTATCCATAATAGGGACTATAACCATCCCAAGTTAAGTGCTAATTCACTAACATGAATATATTAAGGCTTAAATTGCCAATTTCTAAGCCAAGTCAAAAGAGAAACAAACTTTGCTTTGTATATAACAAGCCATATATGACTTTTCATACTCTGTAAGAGCACAATCTTACATTATGTTTTACATGAAAACAAATCAAAAAAAAATTTTGGCCTCTCTTAGAAAAAAATTCTGATCATATAATCTATGAATAAGAATTTTTTTTAAGTTTTTAAAATATTTCCCTGTATTTTGATTTCATTTTTATTATAGTCTGGTTGGAGGAAGGGATTTAACTTTGGAGTTAGTCAATTATTAAACTTCATGTTAACCAATACATAATCTTGCAAGCTAGAGGTCCTTACTTTTCTTTATGAGAATGTTACAAGTTAATAACCCTTAGGCTCCGAAACACGCATATGTGTGTTTACACTAGTTCTGTAACACAACATGTGCATTTTACAACTAGGTCACGTAATTCTTCCTATACTGACAGAACTAAAGACAATAAAACATAACTGACTGCAGAATTGGAAAGTGTAATAAACTTCCTTTCAGAATTCATCTGATTTGAATTCATTCCAGTGGAATTTTGAAAATTGATATAGAATAATTTTTTTGAAAAACATGACGAGCAAAAGAGGAACTGTGTTACAAACAACTCAACAAAAAATAAAAACTTTATAGAAAACCTATTTGATGCATCTGGAATTGAATATTCATCTAATTCTGATGACAGCAAGTACAAAACTATACATTTTTATGTAAATTTTATTATTTTCTGATCAACTGAAGAGATTTTAATAGCTTTCATGTACCTCAGAGCTATTTTTTTCTAAACAGTGATTATTGCATCACTCTTTTATTATAGGTTCAAATGATGAAGACAATTTAACTGATATTTTTAGCCCTGGTTCGGTTACACCTAGCCATGACAGTGATATTGAGAGTGAGGATGGTGGCGGTGACAATCAAACTGTTCCTGGAGAATCAAACCATCCAGTCGATAATGATACATTTGATTTTATAGTAGCTGACCTTAGCTCCTCCAGAACTAGCTTCTCACAAATCATCATTTGATGATGAGGAAGATGATGAAGAAATAGTCAAATATTTATCTGTTTACCCCAAACATGCCTGAACTCAGGGTAATATTGGTAAAAGTAAACTTGCATCTCAAAACCATAGCAGGAAATTAAAACAGCATGGTGTAAGAGCTCAACGTGGAGGTAGAACTCAAGGCAGTGGTCGGAATGGAAAAGCAAGCCCACAGTATGCTAAAAATGCTCAAATTGATGTTGATAAATTTGAATAGATTAACAACACTCGACATCATCTTGAGTTTCCATTTATTGGAACTCTGGAGCTAACATCAGACCCATATGCTCGCACGTGTTGTCTCAAAATTTCGAAGCTTTTTCTAACTAATGAATTGGTTAAAAACAATGTTACAAGCAAAAATAACTATGTTGAACTAATAAAGCAACTTCCTGAGATTCAAGCTACTGATGGGAATAATTCATAAACCCAACTACCATACGTATTGGTCTAAGGAAAGCCTTCTATTAATGCCTATATTTTCAACACTTATGAGGCATGATATATATATATATATATATCAGGAAGATGATTCATTTTGTTGATCCGCTTGGGGAAGATCATAGTAAATCTTTATGTCAGCTAGATAGGTTTCTTGATATATTGCAAACCCAATTTAATTGCGTTTACATCCTAGAGCAACATTGATAAATTTTTATTGTGGAAAGGCAGACTGAAATTCAAAGTCTATATCCCAAGTAAACAAAAACGGTATGGGATAAAATTTTGCATGCTTTGTGAAAGCAGTAATGATTACCTATCAGACTTTGTTTATACTGGTACAAGTAATCCAGTACCAAGCATTACATTCCCAAAACTCTATGAAGATTATTCAAATCTCTCAAGGGTTGTGTTGAGCCTTCGTGTACGATTTTACAATGCTGGCTACAATTTGGCCTTTGGACAATCTCTACACGTCACTTAAATTATTACAAGTATTATTAGAGAATAAAACCATATGACACTCTTCGTAAAAAAAGGGCTTACTGGCTGATTTTTAGTCATGGAAACCAGTAAAAGGACTTGGTGAACCTCCAAAAATAAAATTTTGTAATGAGCTAATGATTTATAGATATAAAATTGTATCAATGATGTCTACGAAACATACCAGACATTTGGTTGAAACTGGTAAAACACATTTTCAAACAAAGCAAAACATTTTAAAGCCAGATGTTATTGTTAATTATAATGCTACAATGGGTGGTGTAACTTAAGTCGCATTATCAAACCCCTATCAATGGTATGCAACGCAAAGGCATTATATGGTATAGGAAATTAGCAGAACATTTTGTCGACATCTTTGTATATAACGCCTATATTGTATAGAGAAAAGTTGATATTATCAATATTTACCAACTTAAATTCTGACAGAAATCAATACCATTATAATGTTTCATAAGACCATGCATAAAACACATCAAACAGGTCGCAATCCAACTGCAACTGTATTAAATGAAAGAACATGTTTAATGGGTATGCATTTCATTGAGGTAAATCCCGTCTTCCCTGCTGAAAAAAGAAAATGCAGGGCATGAATCCACTCTAGTGCCATAATGAAAAACACAAATGTATCATACAAATGTGTACAATGTCATATGACATCATTCATAACTTCATGTTTTGAACTCTATCACATAATTAGCAGATTACACTGTATCAACAAAAATCACATGTCTGAAATGGCTGAAAGTGAAACCAAGTCCCTTTCTGAGAGTGAAGAATAATTGTTTGACTTCATGTATTTTTAATTTCATATATTTTTATTAACCTAGCTATTATATTTTTGAGCAATAATTTTCTGTTTTTTACACTTTTACTTTTTTCAGTTTTTGGTAAATTTCTCAGCAAATTTAGCTGCATCATCAACTTGATGACGGCATGACAAAAATGAGGGAATTGATCCATTGTCAAAATTTTTTGATGCAATAAGAAAAGCTAAAATGGTTGCTGTTTTCTTTTCTTTCTATTTTTACTACAGGGAATGTCAGAAAATATTTTGAACAGCAACATTTCCTTTAGCAGAAAGGGAATATATATATATATATATTTTTTTTTTAAAGAAATTTTTGACACATTCAGTGAGATATTATTGGATTTTTTAAATACCTTTCTCTGTTGCAAGATATTGTGCGTACTTTTCTGTTAGATTATAGTATATACTTGATATTTACACAGTTTTTATTGTGGTATATTTTTTCTATTTTAAGAAACCCTAAATTACCCCAAATTATGATTTTATTTTTTTTTTTATTTTTGACTTTTGAGGGAATAGTGTAGAAAAACGAATACCCAATTCTAACCAATTGTTTCTGTCCTATGATCAAAATTGTACAATCTTTCAGGAATAGGGCCAATGAAATTCATAGTAGCACAGGTTAATGATTTATGGCAATTCTTGTAAACAGGCAAAAATTTTCAAACACACAGCGCACTCTAAGGTTAAAATCACACCACACAGTGGAGTCTAAGGGTTAAGACACTGCTGCTGTCGTCTAAAACAGTTACTATAGTATATAACGACAGTATTTTATTAGTTGATATCGTACTTAACATAAGTAAATATTATTGCTTATATATGATAACGACCTTTTCCAAAAAAACAAAACTCCAAAAAGTAATCATCACAGCCAAAAGAACTCCACAAAAAAAATCTAAGAATCTGTATACCGAGGTCATTAACCTAACTTTTACAGTCTGTGTAGAGTTGATGAGTAAAAAAATTATAATCCGCTTTTAAAAAATAATCTTACCCTTAAATAATTTATCCCGTTTATAAAATATTATTGCTGGCCATTTAACCCCTTAAGCGTAACTGATGTAATATTACGTCGGAGTGTTTTTTGTCAAAAACGATACTGACGTAATATTACGTCGCAAGGGTTGGGTGTATAAAAAATGTAGCAGGCGTAATCTGGGCGCTATGGCATCGAAATAAAGCGCAAATAAAACTAGACAGATATACGGAACTTTTTAGACCAATAATGGTTCTTCATTGTTAGTAAAATTATGACGTTTTCAAAGTAGAGTTTTTTTTTAAAAAAATGGCAACCCAAAATCGTAAAACTGTAAATTTTAATGCTCATGAAGTGGCTGATTATGTATTCCAAAGTGATAGTGATTTGTCTTCTATGGATGAATCCTTTTCAGAGGGGG
>JAUZNK010016317.1:0-22017 GCA_035046665.1 Euphysa ruthae | reverse complement strand
AACGTCGCCAAATAAAATTTTATAACTCATGAAATGCGTTTTATCTCTTTAATTATTAATGCCTGAGTTGACAAACAAAAATATTTTTGAAATAGACTTTTTATATTAATAACTTAATCTAGAACCCTGATCTTGGTCATAAATAAAAAACATCCACTTCACCGGCCATCAATAAAATGTTATCCATGCTTTCTTAAAGGGATTCTAAGGTACTTCGACATGTTGGGCTCCATTTAAAAAGTTGTTTAAACAATGACGAATACTTTTTATTTCATCAACACAGCACAACCGGTTCTCAAGTTATAAGCGTTTGAAGTTTTGGGGTATGGTTAAAAACCAGCCTTGTGATGACATCACAGTTACTTATTACAAATTTAGGAAATAAAATTTTCATCTATATCCATAGAAGTAACAACAGTTTTTAAATAATCTTTAGTAAGGTGATATATGTCTAGTATTTAACAATTATGCACCAAAACTGGAGTTATACTTTTAAAAAGTAGCTAGTTCCAGACCATTTTAAGTTTTTGGTCAATGTGGAATTACTTCATTTTGACTATTCGGTTTTCAAAGAAACTTCACATGCAAATATGTCATGATATAACGGCTCTCTCCAAAAAATTTCAAAGTTATTTGAGAATTCAAACTTGATATATTATCAATAAACATAAAAGAGCCTGAGTCTAGCCACCTGTCAAGATAAAACTGCAAACTTTGTACAGAATCAATAAAATTTTAAACATCTATCACCTTACCAAAAATTATTTAAAAATTGTAAATGCTTTTGAAGATATAGAGGGAAATGAGATGTTCTTAATTTGCCATACAATTTGCCATACAATTTGCCATACAATTTGCCTATTGATGTGAAGTCATCAATAGTCCTGTTTCACACTATAGCTTAAAGCATCAAACACTTATACTCGAGAACCGCATAAGCTTTTTCGTTGAAATAAAAAGAATTCTTCATTATTTTAAGAACTCCTTTAATAAAGACCAACATGCCGAAGCACTTTAGAATCCATTAAACAATCTCTGTATCTTGATATAATGTGAAGAAAAATGTTTTGACAGGAATATTTACGTTGTTTATACAATAGTTTCAGGTGTTGCCCAGCTTCTGTATCGATAAATTTTATTGCAATTCTTCTTATTTGTCAACCATCTACATGTGCCCTTAGTTATGCTATTTGTTGTCTGGCCGAGCGGTTAAGACTTTCGTTTCTGGCACTGAGATGCGTGTTCGATATCCTTTAAGGACCAATGATTTTCTTTAGCGTAAGCTTAAATGGGAAATCTAAGTACATGAGGACCGAACTAGCCGGCCTTTCTGGCTTGCTATTTTATTGGCTCACGTTAAATAAAAATTCTTGCTTACTTATTTATGTCGTAATTGGGAAAGAGATATTATGGAAAAACCGCAATCCTATAAAGCCAAGTACTTGCTTTAAAAGCACGTTCTTTTGGAAATATTAAAAAAAATCATACACATCATTATAATTACAATTATATACATCAATAACCTAACTACCATGCCAAAGCATACTTTTGAAATTATTTCATTTCATATTTATATAGCTATGGATGAATACAATCGTCGCCTGAAATCGTACTTTTAAAACTTTTAAAAGATTAGATAAAATATTTACCAGGTAGGTACATATCATATTTTTTTGTGGTAAAGCCAGAGAAAAGCTATTGACTTTATTTCCTGCTGTACCACGGGTTAAAATCATAACCACGCCCAATCACCAAGGCTAAGCCCCAGGTCTTGCTGCCCATTTACCGACACAATTGATATCATGGAATGATGGGTTGAAAATACTGATATGAGTCTATTTTTGATACTATTAACGATTATTATCCTTCTAAAACTCCATCATGGTTTCTACAATAACACAATATTTTAAAAACTTATAAGTTTAGATATTGGTTTCTGATATTCCTTTTACAAAACTGTAAATCAACTTTTTTTTAAAAACTTTTCCAACAAAATTCATTTAGCCTCAAGGACCCATTTACGCCCAAAAACAAATGGTTGATTTGTCGAAGAGCATAGGGCTTTTTATTGAGACTCTAAAAACATTTTTATATTATCTGACAACTTTTTAGCTGTATGTCATTATCAAGCAATAGAATTTATAAAAATAGCTTTTATTAAGTTTTAAGTTTTAAATCGACTCTATAAAAAATTGGTTTTGTTAAGAATTGGCGTCAAAAGAATTTGAGTAATTATAGAGTGTTGAATATTTCAAGCTTTTTTTTTTTTTTTTTTTTTCTTAATAAGATTTAGAAGGAAAAAAAATAGATGTATAATTATAAACATTTTGTGTGATTTAAAATTCAGGCTTTTCGATTTTGAAAAAATTATATTGCTAGTTTCTTAAAAATAATGGTTTCAGGATAAGTATTGTATGGCCAGATCGATACCTGAGTGATTAATGCTTGCGTCAATTCTAGATTTAGCAGAAATTAAATGGTATATGTTTGTCTAATTTCTTGTCTCAAATTCGTTTGATTCTTTGCATAAAAATATGTATTTTAACTAATAAAATTAATCAACTAGAACCGACTACTCTAAAAAAGTTTTTGCACATTTCTAGAATATGAAAAGACCAACAAAAATACGGAAATTATTACAATTCTTATACATTCAATTTTTGTTTAACTTTACAGGATAAATCATTGAAACAGCATAAATATTTTATTCAAGCGAGAACTTTATTTATTATTCGATTTCTTATAAACACTGGTTTTTAAAATAAAATAAATTAGTCTATACCGTAAGAAAAACTTACTTTGTTCGGTTGATTTGTAATTTAAATCACTGATCATTTTCATATATTACCATGTTTTGATTAACAGAATTTGACAAATTTTCTTTCATTGGAAGTTATTAACATTGATCAATATCTCCATCCTGCCAATTTTCTATCGATATTGTATTGTTATTGTTTTTAAATCCATTAACTCCTTATGTTTCATTTAAAGAAGTTTTAGGTGCCACTATTGTTTTAAAAAAAAATCAAGGGTTTAATTTTACTAATGGATGCAACATGATATAAAAATGCTGATATTCCATCTTTCATTGCTTTTTCCGAATTGCTACGCAAAATTCGTTTTGGTTTAAATAATTACTGTTCGAGTTACAGTTTAGAGTATAATTGATTAGTATCTCTTCGAACTTGGCTTCTAATCGTATAAAGTCATTTTGTAATTTTTGATAAATTGTATGGCTAGTTTTAATATGATGATCCAATTCTTGCTTAAGCTTTTCGTTTTGTTCTTGTGTTTCAATGATATCCCCAGTAAGAGCATTAATGAGATCTCTTTGTTGCTCTAAAGTATTTATTAACTCATTCCTCATTGATAATTCATCTTTAAATTGAATTTCATTCTCTTTTAAGTGACTCACGATTCTTTTAACGGCAGATAATAAATTAGCAGAATATTCAGTAAGTGTAGATGGGACCTTGATTAGTGGTTCTTTAGGTTGCCTCCCACATTCACGTTCATATTGAGTTATTTCTATTTCCAGTAAATCTAACATCTTTTTCATTTCATTGAATGGATTTTCATGTCTCTTTATTTTATCACCATCTGTACTAACATCAGTATTAATAACTGACTCACATAGTGTTTCAGCATTATCTGAAGGTATGTACGATGACAAAAAACAATCCTCATGCTGATTATCAGGCGCTTTTGTAACTTTGGGGAAAACTTTGTATTTCTGAACGTCATCATCAAACAAATCTTCAATGTTATTCATTGTACGGTCAGTTTCCTCTAAAACTCGGTGTAAATCCTGTTCCTGATTATAAAAGTTCTCTTTAATCATTGCTTGTTTTCTCTCAACCATCGCAGAAAGATCATCTTGTAACTCACATGAACGTGAAGACATTACATGCCTTCTATCGTGGTCTTTTTTAAGAAGATGCAGTTCACGTTTACGTTCCAGCTCCTGTAGAGTTGCTTTAAATTTACTCAAGTCTTGTAAAGAATCATCCCATGGCTTATTTTTTGTTCTACGTTTGAATGGTACAATAGTTGTGTTTTATTTCTAACAGGGTGACCAACTCCTAAGGACATTGTTTTGAAAAAAAAAGAAAGTAAAATCAAGTACACTCGCGGTTGATAACAGTTCCGTGTAATATTTAACTTTTACTCAGTATATAATATACTCAGTATATATAAGATGTATGAGTATTTTAATCTGATATTTTAAGCTGTGGATTTGTGGCGCAGTGGTCTAAGGAGCCGAACTACGGAGACCGTTGTGAAAAGGTATGTGGTTCGAGCCCACTTGATGACTGCACTTACGGCAAAACCACCATCTAATTTCGGTCAGCATATTATTGCAGGATTTAGATGGTTTATCTCTGTCCTCATCCTGTGTCCCAAATTCGTAATATATGTATCTATATAAAAAAAACCACAGGCTCTTGGTAATAATATTTTCAGATGTGTCTATTTCTCCCACAGACTCTTGGTAATTATATTTTCAGATGTGTCTATTTATCCATTCTGCAGAGGCATCTGGATTGTTATTTTTTATTTTTTTTGTGAGGTTTTAACCCTTACAACTGTGACTCAATGGTTCAACATCAAGGATTTTGCCACTATAGGTAGATATAGCGGTGACAACACCGTTGTTTGAAACAAAATCACGACGCTTCTATGATCCATCACATGAAACACCTGTATTAACGATTTATTTGTCATCAACATTTTTGTTATGTCTAATCTCGGATGCTGCATCTGACATTTTTTCATGTGCGACTTACTTTAATGCCTCTGTTATTGTTCTAATAAATTTGTCATAATTATTTTGGGTCATCGACCGGGGCATATTCATCAACGACGTAAGCTTTTCAGTGCCGGCATGACCCTGTTCCAAGAAAAGTTTGGTGTACCATAGTGACGTAACTTTTTTGATACCAGCATTACCCTGTCCCAAAGAACGTGTAAACTAATAGTTTCATAACATCAAATTCTCTTCCATTTTTTCTTAGATGTACAAAAACTTTTAATAGAATTGCATATTGAAAATTTTTGTTCCAGAAATGCAGTAAGTCATTGTCGTTTATTCAATACACTGCCTGTGACGTTCAGAGAAAAAAATATATTGAAAATGTCAGAAAGCTCAACAGTGTCCACAATCCTATAATCAGATATTGTGGAATGATTTTGTTTTAGTGATGAAGCATCGATTTCTTTTAGTTTGGATGATGATGTTGAAGTATTTATTACATCAGCAGTATTTCAAGTGACACACCACCAACGACGTTTAAATTTACAAGAGTTATTAGGGTACATATTTACAGTTATTTCTTTATTTATAACATCATTTATTTACATCTTTCTTAACCTTGATCTATTCCTAAAACGTTTGGTTCTATACTTTACTTTGACATCTTTTAAAGAAAACTCCCTTTGGTTAAAATTCTTACCATCACGATAGAAAAGTGTGTCGATAACTACTTTGGGAGAATATCTGAACTAAACTAGTGAGTTGAGAAATTTTTATAGTCTATCTAAACAGTTTCTAGGAGAAAGAAAACCTCATAAGGCTGTTGTCAAATAGATTCTTGTACTAGATTCACAGGAATAGACACATCTTTGTCTTCAGATAAAGTTAGGCATACGTATAATTTAAAGCAATCAACGAAAAAAAAAGTCACTGCGTGAATGAATAGCTAAATGTTCTTAAATGATGGATTATTTCTTGTTTCTTCCAAATAAAACTTGTCAATCATCATAATTTAATTTCAAAATACCATTACATCTAAGTACCTTTTTTATAAAAACCTAATTAGTCTCTTTATTACAGAAAAAGAGTTAAATTGGTTAAAAATACATGTGCGTTTCTGTTGTCCATTTTAGTGATACAAGTAATAACGAATGAGTTGAAATGTTTCTCTTATTTATTTGATTTGAGATACTATTTTTTAAACTTACTGTTAAAAAAAATATTTTTTAACTTACCTACTTATAACAACTTAAGTCAAAATAACGTGGTGATAATTTCTGCAATTTGACCGTAGCAATGGAATTTGAATGGAATGTACAACGGTATTAAGGTATCAATTAAGGTAACCATTGTTCATAAGTTATATGTCATCAGTAACGTAAAAAGCATTAAAAACAGTACCTTTCTAATTTATCTAGTATAAAATGTATGAATAGGTATCAATGTCTGGGGCTTAATCGGGTTAACTGAGCTATTCGCTAGTTTCAAAGAACCTACCTACCTACTTGTAGATATTAATGCGCTATACTATTACATACAGTTTTTTGCGTGATTTTGCTCTCCAATTTAAATACGCATACATGCAATTATTAATCTGTTAACTAGTCATGACGTCAATATGAAGATTTTTACCGCTGCATAACTTGTATTATAATAAAACTGAATAATACCAAACTTTTTTCTAAATTTACAATGAACCTGTTTTTTAAGTGACTAATGGTTTAAGTTCGACTCTAAACTAAAAACAAAATTTCGTTGAAACAAATTATTACGCTAAACAAAGTTGTGTGAAGTCTCTGTCTACATAAACATGTAGACTATTTGACACGGTTAGCTTGAGAAATTAAAATTTATATATAATATGAAAACTTTACAGAAACTAAATTGCGTCTCATAACGGATGATTTACTCTCTTAAATAATCTTACATACCACAATACATACAAAATAAAAATATTTTTGCGGAGCAGCTTATTGCCATCTTCAGGTATGGGTCAAAAAGAAAAGAGTAAAAATGAAATGAAAACATTTTCGCCACTCCCTATCTCATCCCAAGCCAACCTACCCACTCTAAAAACGACCGCACAGGCTCTAAATATTAGTTAAATAACTTACCATCAACATTAGTTGTTTTTTCGTCTGTTGATGGTAGAGTGCGTGATGTAAATGCGTATGAAAGCCCATCAAGTCTAAGTTTTTCTGAGGAAGTACTTCCTGTGCTAGTACGAGTTCTATAAGAAGGGTTGTTGCGGCATTCTCCACGTTTTTCAATAGAATTTCGTAATGCTGCCATAAATATAAATATTTGTTCACATTACCAACGTTAAATATTATCTACAGACATATTATAGGCAGTCAGAAACCTTTTTTCTTTTGCTTTTTTCTTTTTGGTTGATGATGATGATGATTTTTGTTTTGCGACGATGACGACGACGATGACGACGATGACGATGATGATGATTTTGTTGACGATCTATGGGCAAGCTAAGTGTTTTTTCATCATTTTCTTTTTATAAGGCAATTTTAAATATTCCATTTAGAATACTTTATGAAATGCTTCATCTAGCAAGATTTTCTTTTTTTCTATTTTTATTTTTATTTCTATTTTTATGTTATAAAATGTAAAAAAATTTTTTCCATAACCAAAATACTTGCAATAAAATTTTGGCACACCTAAGTTTCCTGCTCTTAAAACTTTTCGTATTTTCATTCAATAAAACTATAAGCATTTTGTGAAAAAAAAAAAAAAAAAAAAAAATGAGATTAACAAATGTGAAATATATGAAATAACGTTATTGCCTGAATTCCATTCGTAAGACGAAAATGACGTCGCGTTTGAAAGCTGTGCGATAACAATTTTTCCTTCTATTCGAAAAATATTCTTATGACGCTTATCATTAACTTATGTACATTAAAAGACATAATAACCAACCTTTGTAAGGTGGTGGAGATGATAGTTGTTCACCACTGGAAGGGTGTTGTGAACTTCCTGACACATATCCACTGACTGTTTCACTCATAACGCTAAATAATTTTTAAAATTATTAATTATTACTTATTTATTATTAATGTTTAGTTCAAAAAAACCTTACTGATAAAAAATAAAGCTCTTTACATGTTTTTTCTCAGCTTTTGACGATCTTTCGAATGGTATCATTTTTTTTTTTTTTTTTTTTTTTTTTAATTTTTAAATCTTTGCTGATAGTCAGCTTTGACGTCACTCGTCAATTGACTTCTGGGAAAATTCGAAAAAGTTTTCAGCAGCCACAATTAAAAACAGAAATACAGGTGAATATACTCGGAAAATACGTTTTCAATAAATTATAAATGCATAAAATGTTGTTTTCTTTTGTAGCTATAAAAGCAGTATTTTTTTTTTGTCAATATGCATCATGTGAAAGTTTTCGCTGTGTTCGAGAATATATATATATATTCAATTGTCTTAAAACATGTCTTATGGCGAATCCTCAAGTGAGACGTCTCATCAAATATCATCACAAAGTAATCAGTCATTCAATAGATAATAATCAGAAATTAGTTTTTTAATTTTATACTATTTGAGTCATTTTGTAATAAAAGAAAATATAAGTATATAATGTAGTTAAGAGTATATAATGGGTTCATAATAATTCTGATTATCCATGTGCTAACAGTGAGAGGTTGTAACAAGAGACATGGGTTGTAAAAAAGTTTTTTTTTCATCCAATACAAGCTTTCATGTAAAACTCTTTATAAAGTTTGTATACTAATTTGAAAGTGGTAAATATACACTCCATAAAAGCAGGAACTTTAATGATGTAGTAGATAATATATTAATGTAAGATATTTCTATCGAACTTCGTTTTAGTTAGGTTCTCTGGATCAGCAGCATAAATGAAGGTTTCATGTATAGAATCGTATTCTCCATGCATTTATTTGTATTACGACGTAAACATTTTATGAAAATTTAAAAATGACGTAAACATTGTATGCAGCGACAGAAATTAAGATTGGTAAAAACGTAGAATCTGTTTCAGAACAGCGTTAAAATTCGAATTAACCAGATGTAGTTGTAGATACATGTGTTTCTTGTGAAGACTTACCGAAATGTTTTATTCGTTTTGTTAACTATAATTCGAAATCATCCCGGAAAGATATGCAAAGGAAGAAAACTCATTATAAGGTTTTTATGAAATTTTGATAGAAGCTTCTCAAACAAGCGAATTGCATAAGATTTTTTGTTTTAACAGAAAAATAATTTTTACTTGTGTCGCTGTAACTAAAAAGTCATTCAAAAGAATTCCGTGATCTTTAACCTAACCATTATTTTGTGAGTTAGCTTGGTTATAATAATGTACACGGCCTAATAAATATTATTAAAGAAAAAAACTTCCATAATCAGTTAACGGTGACTCACTTTCGAAGGGAAAGTATTAAACAAAATTTTCAAAAAGTATTTGTATTTTCCATCTGATTGAAAACTACAAAATAAAGTTATTATTCTGAAGTAAAAAACTGAAAGATATCGATGCTTCTCCGCCCTACTATCATTTCTTAGTCTCCGCCTTACTATTCTCTCTTAGACTCCGCCTTACTATTCTTTCTTAGACGGTAAAAGTTATTACATTTAGCACTACATTCGTGGCACAACAAATGAAAAATATTAATATAAAATTCTTAGAGGTTCATTTCTTTATTTTAAGGAGGTCCTATGTCGCTATACGTCTTTGATTATAAAAAGTAAAACGAATAACACAAGATTAAATAGGTAATACTTTGCAAATATATTAGCAGGACATTACTTAGCATAAACATTATGTATACCGTTGAATTTCTATTTACTTACATTCCAAAATACCCAGGATCTAATAAAATTTCTGCAAACATTGAAGAAGAACTGCTTTATAAGTATTGCGTTTTCCTTTCTTTGAATATTTCCTTTCAGAATTACTTGAATTAAAATCAAAAAAATGAAAAATAATCTTCTTGAAACTAAACATAAAAGATACGAAAAATTTCTTTTAGAATGAAACAAACTAATGAATAAACCAAACTATCTTTTATCAACTTTATCATTTTGCTTTTAATATAAAGAATTTTTTTAGCAAGGGTGGTGGGTCATTTTCACAATTTTTTTTTTTTTTTTTTTTTTTTTTTGTCTTATGATACTATTTGGAATTAAAAGTAATTTTTTTTCATGAAAAAGTTAATCCGTGGATAGAAAACCGTTTAAATAGAAATAAGTACAAATTTTCGATATCCTTTTAATAACAGAAAAAAAAAGCTAAAATATCATAAATATTTTTTATGAAGATTTACTCCATGAAGTTAAAAAAAAAGACATCACAGTAAATAATTTACAATAAAATGAAATAAAAATATGGTCTACTATTTTTAAATCTGCTGAGTGAAAAAATTTTTTTTAGTATTGTGTCATATAAAAGTAATGAAAACATAAGTGTTTAATAATTATAAAGTTGCAAGATTTCATGCAAATGTAATTTTTCAACTAGTCAATGATGCAAGACATTTTCAAGTTTTTTTTAAGTATTTTTTTATTCGCGTAATTTGATTTTCCAGAACTCACGTACTTTTAAAATAAAAAATATTTTAGTTTATGTCTCCAAACATAGATTAAAAGTATCAGAATTGCATTCGCTGTTCCTTAAATTTAATAAAACAATTATTTTGTTACCAATTCATTTTAATTTTATTGCGTTATGTCCAATTAATGCAATTTCTCGGACTAGGTCACAAAGGGGGTCCACGCAAACCCAAAAAAAAATTTAGGGGTCCGCGCTAAAAAAATTTTAAGAATCCCTGCTTTAGAGAGATATTTCCCAATCATTATTTTTGGAAAACATATATTTTATCTTTCCGTATTGTTTTTAAATGGAAGTGCCTTTTCCGAAGATTATATATAAAATTTAACCTTAAAGAAAAAATATATTTATTGTAAATTTTGGTTTCTTAAAAAAATAAATATATATTGATAAGTAATAAGAAATACGTTGTACTTTCTTAGTTCAATGAGCTCATCTTTTACAAGATCCTCATCACTGATAGATTCTGGTTCAACGAGGAAAAAATAATGTATCCATGTTGTACTTTTAAGATCCTCTGCGCCTAAGCAGTAACAGTAACTTCTGAAAGAGTTTTGCAATGCTTCAAAATGACTGCACATATCTGTGCAGTAAAGATGGTAGAGCATTTTACAAACTGTAGTTCCATTCCGAAGCATCAATTCCTCCAACATTGAGAAAATGGAATAGTTGTTAGTGTCAATCTCCTTTTCCACAGAGATAACTTGCCCTGAAAAGTTTTAGGTTTTTCAGAAGCATCCATAATTGTAATGGCAGGACCTTGAATAGAACGACTTACCTCATATATGAGTAAAAAAATCTGCCAGGTAAGCTAACCTTTGAATAAACTCTTCACTATCAAACTGCTTTGAAAGTTCAATGTTTTTCTCTCTTAGAAAAAAAGAAACTTCCATTCGAAGTTCAAATAAGCGCTTCAAAACTTGTCCCTTTGACAGCCAGCAAACTTCTGCATGATAGAGGAGAACTTCATGTTCCGCTCCCATTTCTTGAAACAGCTTCTTTTTTTAGCAAATCCAGATTTCTGGCGAAGCATTGCAGGTACTCCATCTGTGCACAAACTATCAATTTTTTTCTTCCAGTCAAAGTTTTGCTTAGCAAAAAAATGTTAAGCATTTCAAAGACACCAGTGGCTTTCGCATGGTGTAAAAGTGACTCACAAAATAAAAATTCTTCTTTGATAGTGTCCCTACAAATATAGCGAACAAAAACCAAAGGGTTGACAACAATTAGAAATATCTGAACTTTCATCCAGTTGCATACTGAATGGAAAGGGTGTGACTTTCAATTCTTCCATTACTTGCTTTAAAATGTTAGCAGAAATGTCAGTGATTCTGGAGTGGACGATGTCATTCGACAAAGGCACTAATTCAAGCTTCCTTCTTTCTTTTACGTCACAAATTGTTTCGATCATTTCTAGGGCACATGGTTTTATCCAGGTTTCTCCGATCGTGTGTGTTTTTTTTTTGCTTGGCAATGCGATAAGCAACCTTATACGATTCTTCGAGATAAGGTTTTTGCGTTGTGATAAACCCATGCTTCGGTAAAGTTTCAGCTTTCTCAAATCGAGCTTTCTTTGTGTGTAAGAGATCAATATTGTCAAATGAATTGTTGGGATGGACTGATTCGAAATGCTCTCTTAACTTTGAGGGTTTCATACTTCCATTGGAAAGAACCTTCCCACATAGAAAACACTGTGGCTTTTGTATCCCATCGCGGTGAATGATGAAAGTAAAACCAAAGGAAATATATTCTTCACTGTACTTTCTTTTCTTTGAAATTATTATTTTTAACTAATGTAAATGTTGTTTTAAGCGTGTCTTAGTGACTTCGCTCTGCTGCCGTTCCTCAATCAAATGAAATCAACTCAACTAAATTAACTAAGTTGAGGAGGTTAGCCTAGTTAACATCTAGCCTAGCTGCAACTGATATAATTTTACAATGTTAAAATAGCGGCAAAAACAACAATGTGGAAAGTAACGTAATAGACGTACGTAACAACAGAATGCGATAATATCTGGAAACGCCAAACTTTATAAATATTTTCATCGGAATTACGGGACAGGGATATTATAAAGTAAAGAAAAATTTTAATATATAATAAAATCATGAAAAAACTTTAACGTCAGAAGTAAATCAGACTTCGAAACCCTCTAAACAAACTTTTCCAAAAAAAAAAACCCCTGCAATCTAAGCGTATCACCTCAAATCACCAAACATATCACGTATTTTTAACACCATCAAAAAATCACCCTAATGAGACACCCTCACCAAACCACCCTAATGAGACAATACAAGAACAAAAAATTTAGGAAAATGTTTTAAATTTTAATGTTTATAAAACAGCGGCATACGACAGCTCCTATCATCTGCCAAACAATCTAAACCATAATCACCAAGGCCATTAACAACCATTGGCACTCTCACAACCATACCCTAATCAGACAATACAAGAACAATATAAATAATTCGATCTCTTTAATTTTCTGACAACACAACAAAGGGAAAGTAAGCCATAAGAAATCTTCTTTCTCAATGTGAAATGCATGTTTAAAAAAATATTTGTCAATCATGACGGAACTGAAAATATAAATTATCACTGAAAAAATAGATTTTTTTCCATCACCTTTTACCTTTCATACTAATGGATAAAGGGGACAATATTTTCATAAAATGTTTTTTTGATACGACTGTTGGCTTATCAATTTTATCAAACTGAAAGTTTAATCAATTTTATTTTCGTTCATTAAGTCTACTATTACATTGCTAAGAACAACCTCATTCCGAGACAAAAGAAAACTTTAAAGGATTATTCAATAAAAATATACTCAAAAAAAAAAAAAAAAAAATCTTTAATATGAAATTCTTTGTATTAAACTCATTATTAAATCGTGGTGTTTAGTTTTCAAAGGTCGAACAAATGATTTTTACACTTTTTATCTTTTAAATTGATATTAAATATGACAACACATAGTTGCGAGCTTTTTTGATAAGTATGAAAACTACGCATGTTAAGTATACTTGATTATGCCTGATTTTGTATTAATGATTTATTTTTCTTTTCATCTTAAATTCAAGGTAATGACTGATGCACGACTGAAGAAAAGGTTAGGTATGATTTGAGAAATATTTATACATGGCTATGTTTGAAGACTTTGTTACCTATACAAAAGTAAAGAAATGGCGACATATGGCTAACGAAATATAAGAGAATTCCATTGCAGGGGCAGCTACGAATGTCGGGTAATGCAGGTAATTTCAGCTTTTTGAAATTTTGAAAAACATGCTATAAGTTAAATATTTATTCTGCCTACGTTTTCTTAGTTTCAATAACGCATATCATGTTTTAGTTTAAATTATTTTAAATCATATTTTATTGGGTATATGCTTTTTAACAACCAAGGTTGTCACTTCATTTTCATATGAACAAAAACTAAAGTAATTTATCTAATTTAATGCATGAAAACGCACCTTTTTAACGTAAAAATAAGTACGAAGACTTGTGAGAATTTATATTAGTATCACTAAAAAAGTTAGAGCATATTTTAAGACAAGATTTTTGGACTAAGTGGATAAATAACCAACATTAAACTTTGTTAATCATAGTTTCCTGTTTTTAAGTTTATTTACTTAAAAATTATATAAGGCAATATATGCTTAAACAGTCATTTTTTCGTTTAAGACTACGGCAATTATAGTGAAATAGAGAAGAATTAACTGGGACACCAATAAATTTTAAAAGTGGGATTTTCTGAACTCGCTTTGATTTAATGTTTTTCTTGCATTAAGAAATCTCAAAGCAACAAAGTTTTCCTTGTGGTTGTGTTTTTCAAAAAAAAGTCCAAAATAAAAATAAAAGCTTGGGATCAAAACAAGCATTCCATGGCTCATCTCCGAAAAGATAATGAACAGGCCTATACTAACGAAATAATAGTTTATAGATTTAGATAAATTTTAAGCATAATTAAGAGTAAATCTTTAAAAAATTAGAATTTTCAAATTAAAAATTTTTGAGAAAATGCAACAAATTAGAGCCCGAACATTAGAAAAAGATTTTTTCTGTAAATGGCGACAAAGACAAAACATGTGATTCCTGTGTAAGACTTCTGAAATTTAAAAAGTGGAAAACTCCTGCTCCAACTCAGGAGTAAGCATGTTACGCTGAGGTTAAAAACTAACAAAAATAGCATGTTTTTTGCATTTTCAATATAGAGCTTTTTTGCAAACATAGAAAAGATGCTTAGATTCTGAATTTTGAGAAACTTTTTGTTTAAATCACGTTGGTTGGTTTGCACCCCTAATAATGTATCCAATTTTTATTGAACCATTTTCGTATGAGCTCAAACTATTATGGTAGAATGATCAATTATTGAAATATTTTCGTATGAACTCAGCATATTATGTATGATAGGATGGTCAATGATTGAACTGAAGATTTTATCGTTATTAAACATTTCATTTTATCAGTATAATATATATTATATTTTAGCATAGTCAGGCTCTGTACTAAAATGCTATAAAACAAAAATCCTTTGAAAAATCTAAAAATGTAAAAAAAAACAAAAAAAAAACAAAACGGTTATTTGAATTTTGCGAAAAATCTGTTAAGGGTAAATCGAAAGGATACTTTCGATATAAATTAGAAACATACCTTTATGACCTAATTTTTTGTTACCTGTTGACAAACCATCTCCACCGCTAATCAAAGTATTGTTGACACGATTTCTTTTAATCCATTCTTGATAACTTAAGTGCTTATTAAGGAAAATATTTATGTTTTAGGGCTAGCACAACGAAATATTTCAATTATGGATGTTCCACATGGCAACAAATATATCATTGCACAAAAATTTGAAAATAAACATGCACTAGTTGCAATTGTATGTCTTAATCATAACGCACCTGAAATTAAAAAAAAAAATTAAGTCCAAAGTTATGTAAATTATTCACAAAACTTGACAAACCGACAAAAAATTTTTTTAAGTGGTCGTATGGGTCAAGATCATAAGGCCTATAGAAGTTATGTAAAATTAATAACTAACGATTGATTTTTGGGAATAATTTGAAGAAATTTCTTTTATAGGTTTTGGGCGCCATCAGTTTTTTCGAATCGACCTCATTTTGAAAATCTAAAATAGATTTTTTAGCTTGAACAAGTTAATTCATTCAAAGTTTCAGAAAACATTTCTAGAGAAAAGAATCAGGAGCGGGTTGATATAGATGAACCAGGAGCGGGTTGATATAGATGAATCAGGAGCGGGTTGATATAGATGAATTCAGGAGTTCAAATAAAAATGTATTTATAAGAATACAAAATGCCTGCGAAATCGTCAACAAACATTTATCAGATCTTCAGGCAAAGTCATCAACAACCTGTTGCTTGTTTTAACCAAATAAAAGTCAAGTGTTTTTTTCCCATTAAGATTGTATATTGCATTCACAAAAATATTATCTTTTAATGGTCAAATAAATAATGCATGCATAAATTACAAAAAACATGGACAAATTAAATTTAATTTTATAAAAATGATTTTTATGCAATCTTAGACATGCCTGTTGAGAACCAGCATAAAGTTTAGGAAGAAAAAAGTTCTTCAGTAAAATTTTTGGGCTTGGACCACAAACCTAAAACTACAGATAAATTAAAGCAATGTATATTGTTGATAAAAATAACTAATATCATGCAAAGAAGAAATTTGAGCTCTTTTTGAGCCAACAGTGACAATATAGATAAAAAAACGTGCTATAGTTATAGTCATCTAACTTCAAACAAATCTTTAAAAAGGGGGAAACCTTCGTAAACATCTAAAATCGAAACTCTTAATTTCAAAATTTTAATGATTATTCATAAGATGTTGCGTTTTGCTTCATTTAATAAAAATTTGAAAGAAAATATGTTTTATTGAACCAAAATTCTGGATATTTTACTGATATTTGAAAGGATATCTATCATTGACAAGTTTAAGAAAAGGCTAAAGCTCTGATTTTATGATAATTATCATGGATAAGTTTAAGAAAAAGTTAAACCACTTATATTATGACGATTATCAATTCCAACAGGTGTTTAAATCCTGGACGTCCTAGAATTAGATTTTTTATTTAAGCAAAACTGAGTAAGCTCTTCCTATCAGGGGTTGAATTACATATAAATTACCATCATTATTAAATTATTAAATTTAACCATATACATCTCTCTTCTTCCTATAAGCTATTGAAGAAATTGAAAAATGCAAGTTAGAGCAGTGTTCAATAATGACTTCATTCCCTTTTTATACAGAGTTATAAAAACATCAGTTTATCTATAACTAGATCTTATATTAATTTATATTAAATTATATATACATACAGAAAACCTTCTTCTTATTACATTGCAATGCAACTGTTAAAGAACCCAATCAAGCAGGGCTTAGCAACAGTCTTTATCTGGCAAAATTTCACACACACATATACATATAAATACACGATATTTATTTACTATCTTTTGACACCTGTTTCCGAGCCACTTTTGAACATGGCCAATGCATTCTAACTTTTTTATTTCAACACTCACGACTGAGAATTTTTGATTTGAAAGAAAGTAGAGGTATCCCCATCAAATTTTTACAGATGAAAGACAAAGAAAAATGAAAGATAAATGAAAGATACTTGACGGGTGATTAATCTTACTCAAAAGAATACATTGGACTTTTTTTCTATAGCAGCCATAAATATTTTGTTTAGGAAAACATATTAAGTACTCTGCGAACCCATCTCAAAAAAAATTTTTAAAACTTTGTTCTTGAGTATAAATTGACCATGTTATGAACCGTGGGACTGGGTCCAATGGCATCAAAATGGTTGACACACCTAGATTATCAGAAATATTATTTTCTATTATAACACAAAATTTCAGTACAATTGGAGTGTAACTTTTGAGAAATGTAAAAAAAAAAAATTTTATTTTTATTTTTTTTATGTTATAAGTTTGAACCAGTTCCCAGACTCTAAAAAAAAATTCTTTTGGCAGGTGGCCATATAGATTAAAAGAGTCCGTCTATAGCCCTTTAACATGATTCTCACTTTCTTGCTCAAAAATTGGGACCAGTAACGAAAAAAAACTGTTAGTGTAGTCATCGCCTTATGACTTCATGCAAAATTTTAGAAAAAACTAACAGTTTTTGAAATAAATGAACGAGTGGACAGACATTAAAATAAATGACCGGATGGACAGGCATTGGTGAATTTACAAGATTCCATAAGTTTTGCTAGGAGCCCAAATAAAAAATATGGATTTCCTGTCTGTTTTTGACTCATTCACGCAAAGATTGAATTAACAAAAATTTGGCTTAGTCATCATTTATTTTTTATTAATACAAAAAATTATAAAAAACTACGAAGTAGATATTTTCAGAACTAGCATTGAAATATGCATGAACAGAGAAACAGTATTGGATTCACAGAATCCACAATGTGTTGGTCAAAAAAGCATCATTAAGGTCACAATGCTAGAAAGTGAGAATTATGAGCCTATAATTAACATGACTTATATAAATCGTTTGATATGGTCACCTAAATTTGAAATTTCTTTTGAACATTTATATGAACCAGACCTAGAACAATTAAAAGATACGCATTTGATTTATATGAGGCAGTGATGTAATTTCCACTCTCTGTTTTGATTTTCTTTGGTTTGTTGCCATCAGTCGATACAAATCGTTTTCGTTTTCGATCCCTGAAAGATGAGCATATATTTGATAAAACTCTAAGAGTAAAGACACCATTTATCTTTGGTTGATATTTTCTTAAGTAATAAATAGTCACATTTTGGTTAGATTATTAATTTTTCTTAATTTGATGCAAAATAAAACATTTTTAGAAAACACGTGAGTGGAGCTAAATCAGTATGTGGTTCATAGGTAGGTCATACACTTTACATATGCTAAGGCTCTGGTTCGAGCCCTGTCATGGGTAGTCATCTTTCAATAAGTTCAACTTTTGATGATCTCCTGCCATTAAAGTAAATAAAAAAAATGAAAAAAAAATATATATATAAATAAATATCAAGCTAAGTTCCTTATTATATAGCATTATTTTACATAACTTCCATGAAACAGATGAAATAAAAAAATCCAAAAAACAAGAAAACTTGTATTGATTATTAGTTTAAAGGGAAGTCAAAAATGTGAAGTTCGAGGGAAGTTAACATTAACTAAATATATTGTATAATAAAGGAGTATTCATCAAATTATGCCCAACCATTTTTGAGTAGCTTTGGATGCCCTCATACGAGTTGCATCATCGGCAGAAACATCAAGCGAGACACTCGCTGCTTCTCTATGAAATGTCTTGGTTCTGCTGAAGCTAAACAAGAAAACTAGATTAATGAAACAATACCTTTTAAAACTTTTAGGACAATTAATTTATATCAGCTTATTACTAATACATATGCTCAAGAGCTACATCTGAGCACAACTAAAATGTCCAAAACTGGCTTAAAACGCATGCAAAGAGTAAGAGTATAGTTGAGTATAAATAAAAAAACTTAAAGATTCTATTTAAATCACACCTGTTGTTTTATTTTAAAATTTCAAAAAAAAAAGAAAAAAAGAAAAGCCCCACACAGGTCTCCTCTAATACCAATGATGATTAGTTTATGGTTCATTTGTACAATATTCCTATTTTATTTTTAAAAATCTGTAGAATTGAGAAAATTTTAGTTGAAATTTACTTCTGTTATAAAATAAACAACTTAACAGTGTAACACTTATTTACAGTTCTAATATATCAGCATTATATTTGTAGAACTTTATTTTCCAAAAGAAACAGCCAACTTAAAAGCTTTTAAAACTTTAGTATCAAATGACACACTTACAAGCATACCACTTTTAAAGCTGATTTTTTTAAATAACTTAACGTCGTTTTAGTATCAAATGAGATTAAAAATTTCGTATAAGTTTTCCAGATAGATTTTATACTAAGAATTAACTTTCAAAATTTGATCCACATGAAATTCAATAAGAGTATTAAACTAACAGATTAAATCATTACCTATTATCTCTATCTGGATCTGTAGATTTATGTGGAATATAGTTTTCATCACGAATATCTAAAAACAAAATTTAAAACCAACTAGATCTTGTATCTTTCAAGGTAGAGCTCTATTAATTCACAGCTCCCCTTTGAACTTACCCCACTCCTTTCTACCTCAACCCTTCTAGCCTCTGTTATATTAATATATCAAAAACATTAAATACATATTAAAAACCAAAACAAATTAAAAACCAAATCTACACCTGAAAATTTACCCTATAAGGAATAAAAGACGCCCTCTATAATCCTTTAACTTCATGGAAAATTTAATAAAAGTCAATGAGAGGATAAAATGTCAAAAATATTATTTTTAGACCTAAAATATTATTGGGCCAATAATATTTTTAAAATAACAATCACACCTAACTTATTTGAGATAAAAATATTTCCTAATATAAAACAAAAATTTCAGCATAACTGGGGCACCATGAAAATCATGAGAAGAGCCAAAAAAAACTGATTTTTTTTTTTCTTTTTTCGTGAATTAAAAACCACCTTAATTGGAATTTTTGGCAGGTAACCATATAGGTTAAAAAATTCCCTATAGTCCTTTACATTCATGCAAAAATTCAAAAAAAAAGTTAACAAATGGATTTTGAGAAAACTTAAAAAAAGCTGATTTTTTTTTTGAAAAAAATAACTTTAAGCCACAACATTAATCTCTGTGTAAGAGTGTCAACCAAATAAAAAGATTATGATCAACATATTGAACTACAAAATCATAGTTTTTAAACCATATATAAAAGCAAAACAACATACCTTTCCTATCCAATGAAAACACATCAGCTACATATTCATCCTAAAAATGATAAATTATTAACCTAATTATAAATATTCTTATCCTTTACCTCTAATTTTATGCAAAAATCAAAAACAAATTAATGAGCTGATTCAGAGAAAAATCTAAGAATAAAAATATTTTTTTGCCTTTGGGCTAACACAAGTTTTTGAAGAATTTTTTCAAAAATTCTACTCCGCCACGCCATTTGCTTTATTTGATTCAAGCAAAAAATTAGAAAAATGCAATGAGTGGCTATTGAGATCTAGTACCAAACCATGGATGGACAATAATGAGACCTAGCATAGACCAAACCACGGATAGACAATAATGAGACCTAGCATAGACCAAACCACGGATGGACAATAATGAGACCTAGCATAGACAATATTGAGATCTAGAATAGACCAAATCACGGATGGACAATAATGGACAAACAGATGACACTGAATTAACAAGAACTTTACTGCGTTAATCCAAACATACCATCCATGGTCAAGCAAAAATTACTTAACAGAGTATGAGAAATTCATTTAAAAAATGATTAGAACTAAAATGAAAACACTGGAGTATATTTAGGCCCATTACAAAGTCTAATAAATATACACTGTTGAATGTCACTGAAAAGGGACTTTGCTAAACAAATAGAAATTATGGTATACCCCCCAACAGCCTAAATGATTCCACATGAGAGGACACCCCACAAAATTTAAAAAAGATACAAAGTCAACTTTTAGAAACTTGTTGTAAAGGTTCCCTTATTAGGAAATGATAGTTTTCAGCACGTGCCTAAGTGGCTAAAATAACATACTTAAAGGTAGTTTACCTTTACAAAATTGAACAAAGACACTTCACCTTTAAATTTTGCATAAAATGGGTCACTAAAAACTTCTACACATTGTGAAAAACTACAATAAAGCTAAAATAAGTATATTTTCCAAAATTAACCAAATAAAAATACATTGTATATTTTCATAATAATTTAGAATAAATTATAAAGAATAAAAACTAGGATAGTTTTTTAACATAACATGTTAATTTGGAGGAAATCACTCATATTGCAAGAGCTAACCAAAAGGAGTGACTCCAGATATTATTAGTAAAAATTTATTTATTTAAATATTTATTTATTAAATAATTATTTTAGATTTATTCCATTCAGTGACGCAGAGATATTTTATTGCATTTTTACCATATTTCATACTTTATTGGCTTTACTACTACAAGTATTGAATATGTGGGCATCCTTATTATAAAAGGAGAAATCTTTAATTGAATTTGGTAGAATAAACAACAAAGAATCAAACACTAATTATATATTTGAAACGTGTTCAAGATCGGTGAACAGAGGAATTTTTTTTGGAATACCACGTGCACAAAAATGCTCCAGTTTTGCGACTAACATATTATGATCTACATTGTCAATTTTTTTAAAAAATAGATACCACAAGAGAAATTGTCATTATTGACAGCATCTCGTATTTTTTCAGTTACGTTGATAAGGGACCATCTAAAGTAAAGGCCTTGCAAAATGGACGAAATTTGCCGCAAATAAGCGGTACAAATTTGTCCTTAAAAAAAAGTGTACTCAAAAAATGTTTTGTAAAAAATTTAAGAAGAAAAAGTAAAGTAAAAGTAAAAATCTTTATTTTAAATTGGAAAAATTACAACGTTAGTAGAAAACCCTAATCAAATCCAATTGTAAAAGTATATAAACTAAATAATATAATAAATTAAGGGTTAAAAGAAAATATATCTATATTTAGGCACAGATCTTACATTTGCAGTAGATATCAACATGTTTAATTTCAGATTTAAAAGTAATGATATTTTTGCACA